>BSBK01009923.1:0-235664 GCA_027943335.1 Chamaecyparis obtusa
CCTAAGGCACATCTAAACATCATCGAATCATAATTGATTATCTTAAATTTTGCATCGGGGAATCTTCCTAGCAATATTCCTAATTATCTTAATTATCTTTAATTTTATAATTATTTGGCAATAAATCACATTTATCCTAAAGTTTGATTAATTGAATATTTTCATATTTAATTAATTAGATTTAATATCTTGCCACTTAATTGTTTAATTAAATTAATTCTATCTATTATTAATTGTATTATTTAATTTTGACAATAGATCAAAATTCCTATCTTTAATTGATTAAATTCTTATTTAATTAATTAAAGCATATTGTCATTATTTAATAATATAGTTTTTAATAAAAGTTTGAATAAATTGTTAATTAACCCATAAATTAATTATTTATTTTCAAAAATCAGTTGAGTTGAGGATAAATCACTTTATTTATTTATTTTAATTCTTAATTATTATGCATGTTCAAAAGAAACAGTTAAACTCCAAATCAGAAAATCAATGCAAGTTATTGACTTTTTGGAACTCAACATCCTTTTGGAGTTCAAAAAGCTGATCTAAACTCTAATTTGAGTTAAAAAGCTATTTTTGCATAATTTTGAGAATTAACTATCTTTCATGATCAGATAACTCAAAAATCAATTTGAGTGATTTATGACTTTTTTCTCATGCACCTCCAAAGCCTTGGATTTCTATAAAAACAAGGCTCAGCTCTTCATAATTCATCTCATATTTTTGCACAATCACGCTGGAGAATTAGAATTGAAGAATCAAAGCTCTTGCGAATCGACATCTTTGTGAGATCAATCTTATTTTTGCATCATATTGCATATCATTGTTAGATTAGCATTTCATATCAAGTTTTCAATAGCATTCATAGCATATCAATTTCATCTAGCATAGATTCATAGCATATCAGTTTATCATTCTTATTGCATAGAAAATATAAAAAATATAGATTAATTGCATTCAATCTCATATCTAGATCAATTGCATTCAAATCCTTCATTTAGGTGTCGTCTAGGTCACTGATCTCGATTACAATCTGAGAACATTAATCTCGCACCTATTAGAAGGCAGTAAATCGCTTGGTTAGATAGCTTTCAATTTTGCACAATTTTGATTATCACTAACCTCTAATGTTTTACTGAAGTGTTGTGTCTACAGATCAGGTACAATTTTCACACACACATTTTTGGTGCCCACCGTGGGGCCCTGAAATGAGTTTCCAATTCAATTCTATCAATTTTTGTCTTTTTCTCCTCGAGATCTGTGCAAAACTGTGTTTTAAATTTTTGTTCGTACATCTGTCGTATGAGTTTCTGACAAATGTTGTATGAGAGCATACCCACTGTCATATGATACTGGACCCACTGTCGTACGATAGTCTATCGGATCGAGGCTCATTTCCTCACAAACCCACTGTCATTTGGGAGCTCAACTGTCATATGATAGCCTACCCAGTGTCGTACGAGTTTCTGGACTGTCGTCTGAGAGCATACCCACTGTCGTACGAGTTTCCGAACCAGTTTTTGACTGTCGTTTCATTTTTCACAGCAGAGTATCAGATTTGATTTTTATATTTCGGCTAACTGCTAATTTTGACAATTGAAATTCTCTATTTTTGATTGCTCTCTGTTGGTTTTGATTGGGAAAAGCGCAAGAATTGCTAAAAATCAAGTAAAATCTACTAAGCGCGTTGTGAGGATCACCAGGTATTCTCCTTCATCTAATAACATTTTGATTTGGGCTTAAAATAAATCTCTCATGTGTCTAGCTTGTGTGCGTCTTCTCATGCTTTTATTCTACACACTTGCATAGTTTGATACTAGGTTGTGATCCCTTAAGGATTCATTAAGTAGTCTTAGAATACTTGTGATTGATCTTGATTGCTATCTTGGGTTATTAGACTCGCTAATCCACCGGCCCCTCATTTCCGCCCCATGGTTGCAATCTCAGCACCATAAAGGGGAGGGGTCAACAGGACAGAAGCGTTAAATGTTCCACTTGGCAACCCTTTTGTGCTTTTAGGAACTCACTTGTTTTCTAAGTTGTGGACTCATTTTTAGCTTGTGTGAGGTGTTAAGTGTTCCACCTTGTGGACTCATCTCATATTTGCTTTAAGCGTTAAGTGTTCCTCTTTCTACTTTTTGATGCTTTTGGTAGATTTACTTTCAGAACATATCTGTGCTCACATAGTAATTAGGCCCTATGAACACTATTCGAGATTCTTGAGAGATTGGATTCCTAGCGAAATCTTTCTTGACAACAGAATCCTTGTAGGTAGGGAGGATACTTAGTGCATTTCACATTCAACTTGGTTAGTGCATCTTCTCTTATTGATCGACACATTCTCTCTCTGGAGAGGTTGATAGATCACATAGGGTTGATATCACGAGCTTTGGTGAATCAAAATTGGTTAGTGTGTCTTCTCTTATTGATTGATACATTCTCTCCCTAGAGAGGTTGATAGATCACGTGAAGTTGATATCACAAACCTTGGTGGAACAAAAATTTGTCTTAGCGTGTCGGATTAATCTGCTTGCTTTATTTGGGTTAAAAGTGAAGAGGTGTCAAAACTTTGAATCTGGAGCCAAGTCCCTTGTGGTATAAATCTGTGAGTCATCTTTAGAGAGGGTTAACCGTAGCGGACAATCCCTTCACAGGGAAAATTGCGTTGACGGAACCTCAAGCGGCCATAGCCATTTTCGCCGTGGGTAGTGACAGCCGATATATAAATGTCCTTGTGAAGAAATCTCCACGGGTATGGTTCATTGTTGGGTTGTCAGATCTCCCTAGCAGCTCTTGAAGATTAAGTTCTCAAACTGTGTCAAAACCCTGGTGCGCTGGGATTGGAGTTCACCCCTTTGAATCATAAAAGTTGCAAAGTCAAACCATTACTAAAAACCCTAGAGAGGCCAATTTTTCACTTTTAGGTATATGTGTGTTATTGCAAAACTTTTTAGACCATACACAATTAGTACTCTCAGGGATTAGCACAATTTGGTCACTTGATTGTTCATGCGCAAGGTTGCTTTTGCCCTTGTTCATTGTTTTCAGACGTGCTTGAATCACTGGCTTACTGTTCTACGTGCTTGTTTATCTACTTGGCTATTAAAATGATCAAATCTAGTATAACCTCAAAATCTGGACAGTACAATTTGCAAACAATGCAGAACTGAAAACCTTAAATTTTGCAAAAAAAATTGACATAAAGTTCTTTCTGGAGTCAAAAGTCATTTCAAGAAGTAAAAAGTCGTACGACTTTTTGTCAAATGTTTGTTTCAGTATCGCCCATATGTCGTATGATTGAGAACCTAGTGTCGTACGAGTTTTCAAGCCAGCAAAATTCAAGAAGCCAAAAATTGTTAGCAACTATCGTACGAGTTTTGTCAACTGTCGTTTCATTGCTACCCAACTGTCGTACGACTTTCACAACTGTCATTTCATTGCTACCCAACTGTCGTACGACTTTCGCAACTGTCATTTCATTTCTACCCAACTGTCGTACGAGTCTGCAGAATGTCGTTTGGAAAATTTTTAGAGAGTTGTCAGAAATTGTCAAATTGCAAGATATCCAATGTTTCCAGCCTAGTTCCAGAATCTGTCAAAAATATCATTGTGTCAGGAATAGAGCAGTAGCTATTGAGCATTCTACCATTTTCTGAGTTTGATCTTTTGAATCTGATCTAGTCTTCTGTTTGATCAATTTGAGTCCTTTTTATCTCGTGTCAAAACCTTGTCATAACTATCAATCTTCAATCAATCTTCAAAAATAGACTAAGTGTTGAGAACTTATGTCCGCTATCTTTTGGGCGATCTATCCCATACATCCAGGGCATAGTTTCCTTCACCCACATCTCATCAGATCTTCAAAACTATCATAATCTTGACAAGGTTGCATCATCCGATTTTCTTGAATCAAATTGTTCTTCAGTTATCTTCGTCCTTTTCTTCTGTTTCATTCAAAGTTAATGGTGGAGACTAGAGCTTCTTCACACAAGAAATCAGAAGAAACATCTCAGAACTTACTTTGACCAATACCCCGGGTCCAACTCTTGAACAACTCATCGAGTCAGGTATCTACGAAGATGACGGTCTCGATAACTTTCGATTGAAAACTAGTTACAATACCTCCTCTATCAACTCACAGAGGTAATCAACAAACTCCTCCTCAATCTATTCCAGGGAGCCCAAAAACTCCTACCATGTCTCAAGCAGGGACAAACCACAATTCTCTAGGAGGAGGATCCCAGGGACACCATTCTCAACATAACGCCGACCAAGACCCTACACCCTCTGAAAACCATCGATGTCAGAATGACGATGAATTCAAAAGAATGATGAGGCATTTCTTGAAAATGGATAGAGAGGCATACTTTTTGCAATTAGCCCAGGAAGGAGCTAAACTTCCTCCTCACTTCAATGTCGAAGATATCATCACGCATGAGGAAGAAACTCCGATGACAGCCATAATGAACCAGCTGCACGCTATGTAGGTTAAAATGAATAAAATTGAGAAAGAGAAGGAACCCAAGGAATTCTCCATGGAGGCCCTTTGTCCTTTCCCTTTTGACAAAGACTTGTATATGCCTCCATTCCCAAAAAGAGTGGAGATACCAAAGTATGAAAAATATGACAGACACTCTGATCCTCAAGATCATGTCAGAGAGTTCTGTACGCAATCCATGGAATTCATGCATGAACCGACTTATCTAATGCATCTTTTTCCTAGATCCTTGGGAGGAGCATCCATTCAGTGGTTTTCAAGATTACCTTCTACGATCAAAACTTTTGAGGAATTGATTAAATTGTTTTATCAACAATATTCCTACAATATTCAACATCCGATTACCATGATCGATATCTGTAACCTCAAGCAATATCCGGGGGAATCATTCCTAACTTTTCTCAAGAGGTGGCGAAAGAAGTTTTCTCTATATGCTAGACCAATTCCCGAAATGGAGAAACTTGAAATCTTTATCAATAACCTTGTTCCAGAGCTCAACTATCCATTACAAATGCAAGATCATGTATCTTTTGATAAAATGGTGGATAATGCAATCAAGATGAGAAAGTACTTGTCAAGAAAGGAGAAATCACACTTCAAAAGGACAAGTCTGAATCTGGATCTAGCTCAAAAGATAAAAACAAGAGCTGGAATAGAAACAAAGGTATCATCTCTGATGGTGTTGTTGACACTATCCACGCACCATCAAAGGCACCGGCCTACAATCTCACCCTTGCCACCAAAGCCATTGAAGCTTCAGAGCAAAATCTGCTGAACCATCTCCAAAGAAGCCATTCAAACAATGGGATAATAAACGAAAGTTTACTCCCCTGGGAGAATCTTTGGAATCTGCCCTGAGAACCCTGATAGCTGATAACATGATCTCTTTACCACCAATCCGAAAACCTGATCCGGATCCAAAACCCTATTGGTGGAAAGATAATGAATTCTGTGCTTTCCATCGGACTAAAGGCCACAAAACTAATGGATGCTTTCACTTGAGGCATACCATTCAAGACTTGATAGATCAAGGGGATATCACGATCGATAATCCTACTAGCAATAATGATCACACAGCATTTATAGAACCATTTCCACAACATGTCAAAGGAGTTTCCACTTCCCAGCCTAACATGGGGCAAAAGTCAACTATGCCTACCCTGGAAACGATGTTGTCATCAATATGGTTGAACCATGTATCTCTGAGAGCTGCAATGTCATCACATTGTATGAAGGGATAGAAATCATTCCTCAGCTAATGCGGTTACTAGATCACAAACTCAGACTCATCTGAAAGGACAAACACCAAGTTCATCTAATGTCCCTAAGATACCTTTCAATCTCACATCTGCTTCTAGACAGAAGGTTGCCTCGAAATCTTCCAATCCAAAGGATACAAGACCTGCATCTTACAGCATCGTCCAACAACTCCAGCATACCAATGCCAAAATCTCCATGTTTGAGTTACTTCGAATATCTCCAGCTCACAGAGATATCCTAGACAAAGCTTTGCTCGGCTCTAATGTTCCTGATGATCTAGATCTAGACAGGTTCCAGACTATGGTTGGTCATCTAACGTCTCCGCAATATATCTCCTTTTCAGAAGAGGATGAAAACTCCCTAAGTCACCCACATAATCAACCCTTGCACATAGAAGTCTTGATCCAGAACCGTCGAGTCAAACGTGTGTTGATAGATGGGGGCGCTGGCCTCAACATTTGTTCTTACAACTTAATCACACAGTTGGGATTCTTAGAGATGGCTATTGATCCTCGAAAGAAGATCACCATAAAAGCCTATGATGAACAAGAAAGAGCTTCTAAAGGCACTATTGTCTTACCCATCTGAGTGGGTCCGGTCATCAAAGATACCACATGTCAGGTGCTTGATCTACCATTAGCTTACAATATCCTTCTAGGGAGACCCTAGATACATGAAATTCAAGCTATTCCTTCTACGTACCATCAATGCTTGAAATTTCCCTATGAAGGAGTGGAAGTTACTATCCCAGCAGATTTGAGTACAACTTGCAATACATTGAAGGAAAGTGTCGATAAGCTTGTTCCCAATAACAGAGAATCTTCCATCAAGTAGCTAAATGTTGCTTCCACATCTAAGATGGACGACATTGCTAAAGAGATCAATATCAAAGAAAATGGGATGGGAGAATACACTATAGAGCCAGTCTTGTCTCTGACATCTCTCCCTATCTCGCCCAAGTCATATGGACAATCTTTGAAGCAATCCAAATCAGAACCTAAGGAACCTATGGAAGCATACAAAAGAAATTTTGTGGCGGAGCAAGTATCCAAACAAGAATTTGAAGAAGATGAAGCTGTGCTTGCATGGCTATACAAAGATGATTCTGAATCCAAAATTGTTCAACCTAGTGAATTTATAGCACCTACGATCCCTTCTAATTCATATGGTCCAGGAAACAAATTGATAGCCAAGATGGGATATTCCGGTCAAGGACCTCTAGGAATTAGGGGAAAGGGTCTTGTGACACCCATTTCACATATTGGTAGAGACAAAAAAGATACTGGTGGCATAGGGTTTAAGAAGAAACCCTATCATCTCAGAGGTGGTTGTTCTCATGTCATAGAACAAATTGCACCAGGAGAACTCCTTCTTAAGAAAGAAGAAACAGAACCCTCTGATGATGATTCAGATAGCTCTA
The DNA here is from genome assembly GCA_027943335.1 of Chamaecyparis obtusa. Taxonomy (NCBI): domain Eukaryota; kingdom Viridiplantae; phylum Streptophyta; class Pinopsida; order Cupressales; family Cupressaceae; genus Chamaecyparis; species Chamaecyparis obtusa. The sequence goes on from BSBK01009923.1 coordinate 7,185, forward strand.
AGCTTATCCCCTATGAAAAATTACCTAAAGAGATCAAAGATCTTCTTGATGATATAGATGATCCTATCAAAAGAATTAATGTAGTAGAAACACAAGAACCTACTGTAGCGCAAGAGATGGTTTGCACCACAAGAACCAGCTAATCTCGAAGGCAATCAAACTGATCAAGAAGAAGGGGGCAGAGATAACTTTAGTGGCGAATCTTCGCCTTTTGGCGATCCCATCTAACGGGTCAATCGTCATTTGGCGAATAGAGCACGCAACGCAGGTCAACTACATCACCGGATATTTATTAGATTTGGGTCCAACGCCCGGGGTAGTCGCCCATTAGTTATCACATGATTGGTCAAAACTATCAGTGCAATCGCCAATGCAATATACGTTTTGGATACATTTATTTTAAACATATCGCCAGCTTTTGCATGCTGTTTCTTATTGGCCCACGTTCTTTCGCCATTACTAAAACCAATTAATTTTCCCTTGGGTTGGGCGTCGCCAACCATTTTTCGGACGTGTGTCGACCACCAGCCCCGTTTAGCCAACTGTTTCCTACTGTGGGCTTGCATAGGAAGGTGTGTTTCGCCTGCATTTGAAATTCCCGCTTGTTAATCCCGCCTAATTCGCCAACCTAGATTGGACTATAAAATATTATTATTCTACACAGTTCGCTCTTTTCTGGTCTGGAGACTGGCATTTCTTATTGCTGCCGAACTTTCAGAGTGCTGAGTGCATTGGCCATTGACTCGTGGACCCTGGTTTTTTTAAAAGGCAAGTGCTTTTTAATTTATTTTTTATGTCAACAGTGGTACTGGACCACTGGTACAGTGGTACTGGTTATTTTTTTAGTTTTACTGTCCAGTGTAATGCTAAGATAGCCTATAGGTTTGCGAATTATATTGGCCCTTGGGTAGTACCGTAGACTGTAGTATCGTAGCAGTAGAACCCATTTTTTGAGAATGAATCATATTATTGTTATTATATGTAGTCTAAGTAGTTGAGTCTTTTGTTCAACAACTAAGTTGATATATTTTTTGCAGCCTTTATCGGTTTGCCATGTCAAATAAGAGGGGTAACAGGGGTTCCGGTAGGATCCCTGAATGCCAAGAGAAGCCACCATTACCAAAACGCAGAACCATAGTAGCATATTTTGGTGGTGGAAATGTTGGCAAGCTACAAGATTCACAAGTTAGATCTCCAGTTGAAAAAGGAGATTCATCACAAGTTGGACCCTCAGACCATATTGAAGTTCAAGTTGGTGAACCTGATATCTCAGTCGAGGATGAACTTGAACACGATTTGGAGGCACTTCCCCTGAGTAGGGAGTCACAAACTGAGATTATAGAGTTGGAGTCGGTCCTGGACCAGTCGGGTGAGAAAACCAAAACTGATTCCATAAATCATGCTCATGCACAAAAGGGGAAAAGAAAATTGGGATCGACGAAAGATCGATCTCGCTGGGATTTGTCCCAAAGGAGTTTTCAGTTAGAATGGGTGGAAAAGTACTGGTTCATTGAACCAGTGCCCAATCCAATTGATGGTGCGCCTCCTACTGAATGCAGATGTAACATTTGCACAGAGATAACAAAGAAGGAGAAGAGGTTGCAGCTTAAAATTGATACCATAGAAAAGCATGTCGGTAAAGTTTACAAGAAGGAAATTATAGATGGAGTTGAAAAATCCGTGCTAACTTGGAAAACAAAGGACAACTGTCTGCATATCAGGAATGCCGAAAAATACGAGTTACACCAGCAATTACGGGATAAGCGTTCTGCAGTAAAAGGTTCCATTGAAGATTTCATTGGGAAAGCAACAGAAGTGCAAAATATGGGAAAAGTAGTTCAATTAAGTGTGGTCTTTTATTTATTGAGTAGAGGACGTCCTATGACAGACTACCCTTCAATTCCTGCCTTATTGCACTTTTTGAAAACTCAAAACTATCCGAACAGTCACTGGTCAGTAAACAACGGATGGGAATGGGCTAGATGTCTTGCACAGGTTGAAAAAGAAGATATGAAGGAAAAAATAAAAGACTCAAATTTCTTTGCATTGTCTCTAGATGAAGTTACAGCAATTGATAATACTTCCTGGGTGTGCATGCATGTTTATACTGTAAACAATCTTTGTCGTCAACCATTTATACTATCTGTTGCTAAATTGAATTGTAGTGCGACAGCTGAAAATTTATATGAATTATTAAAGACTACTCTAATTGAATCTGGAGGTTTGGATAGCATGGAGATTGCCAAAAATTTGGTGTGTGTTGGAGCAGATGGAGCTTCGGTTATGCAAGGTCATAAAGGTGGTCTTTGCAAAAAGATCAAGGATGATTTGGCACCCTACGCTATTCCCATTCATTGCATGGCCCATCGAATGAATCTAGCTTTTGGAATTGTTAGCAATTTTGGTTGTGTAAGTAAAGTGGAATCTCTAATCAAAGAGATTTACCAATACTTCTGTCGAAGTCCAAAACGAGTCCGGGAATTTCAACACTTTTCTCAAGGACTTACTGATGGGAAGAAGCTTCTTAAAGACAATGATACCAGATGGATCTCTTTGGATGGACCGGCACATCGAGTAATGTCTGAATACCCGTCATTGCTTGGACTAATCCACTCTGTGCGAGATAGATTCCCTCAGCTATATTCAAGCCTAACTAATGTTAAGGTACTCTTAACTTTAGCAGCTATTCTCCCCATGCTACAGGACATGAGAAATATTATAAAAAAGGTTCAACAAAGAGGTATGTACATTGCAGAATATAATAAGCTGCGTAAAATGACATGTAGTAGCCTGGATACTCTGTATCGATTACTACCATTAGATGAATCAAAGTTTGCAAAGTGGATAGAAATCATAGATTTGAACAATCCTGGGAACTTTTTACATATTGGTGCAAACGATGAGGTACATGCCAGGGTACGTGGAGTTGACATACCAATGCAGTACTATGCCCGCGTCAACCCCGACGAAGCAGGAAGTGAAGTTGAATCAGAACCAGAGAAGGTACTTTCACGTGTTACAAGTGAAGACTTCAAGAAGATCAAAGACTCTGTGCTTGACTCTGTCAAGCGAGTTTGCTACAATCTTTCATCAGAAATCAGAGATAGATTCCCTCCAGCGGAACTGCTCGAAGCAATGTCAATTGTTTTTCCACAATATTGGTCTCTAAACTGTCCGACTGATTTTCGAAGAAGGATGACGACTCTGATTCAGCATTTTTGCAAACCTAAAGTAATCAATGGAATCACTATAAATGGAATTTTAGATGAATCTCGACTGAGAGATCAATCATATTCTTTTGCAAACATAATGAGGGAATAATATGCTCTTATGGAGAACCCAAATGAAGAGGGGAGCGGTAACAAAGCTTTGGAAAAACCTTGGTGAGAGCAATCAGTTGAGAGAGGCAATACCAGAATATTTCAAGCTTACCGATTTATGTTTGACAATGATATTGGGTTCAGTGGAGGATGAGAGAGTTTTCAGTACTTTGGGCTTCCTGAAGTCAAAGGTTAGAAACAAATTAGACAAAAATTTGGATAATTGTCTGAGGCTCTATAATTCTAGGTATAAGGTAGAAAATTTCCCTTATGACAGGGCTGTCAGCATTTGGAGGAAAACGATGTCAAAGAAGAGGGATTGCCAACATTTCAAACCCAAGTGGCAGTGGTAGTGGTGGTGGCAATGGTAGTGGCAGTGGTTCATATCCTGATATTGGAAGCAATGAAGATGATGTTGACTTTGGCATGCATAGTGAGTCTGACGCTGACAGTGAATCTGAAGAAAACACAACGAACAATCAAATGTTGTATGCAATAAATGAGGAGGATTCTGATGATAGTGATGCTGAGCCGGTCCAGGTGGAATGGCAACTATAGCAGCTTCTCAACCTCAAGTTCTAACTTCTGTGAGTCAAGTAGTAGGCTAGAAGTAGTAGCTCTGATCTAAGACTCTATCTACTAATTTATTATGTTTGTAGAAGTCAATTTATAGCCTTCATTCACAGTTTCACTGTCCTTTTATAGATGCTTAAATGTTTTTTTTGAACATGTTGATAATACAAACTTACATGTTGAGATTTTCATTGATTGTATTTTTGTAACATGTTGAGATTTTCATTGATTCTAGTTTCTTTAAGAAATTGTAACATAATGCATTTAACAGAATAAGCTCTATTTAAAAAAAATTGTATTATAATTTATAATTATAAATCAGCCTGTAACATAATACATTTAACAATTGTCAATTACAAACAATTACAACCCTTTGCAAATGACTCAACGTCAAATTGAAATGACCCTGAATTCCCTTTTGCAGATATAAGGGAGCAACAATAGCTGTAGGTCGGTTTGTAATTGTATATATAATCAGATTATTACTACATAATACATTATGTGTGTACAATCACATTGCCAATTGTACAATTTTTTCTAGTAGGGAAATTTTTTCCATCTGCTGTGTAGTAATAGTATGCCAGTGCCTGGCTGCCCAACTATCCTGATATGCTGGCTCTTGATTCCTGTAACAATTAACATTAAACAAAGTTGAAATTAAATCCAAAATTTGAAATTAAAGAGAAACAAGTAACAAAATGATTATAGTACTATCACTTACTGAGTTGTTACTTCTTAGTGCTATCAGCTATGAGTCATGACTGCCAATGACAGCAACAGTAACAGCTTGAGTTTCAGAAGATGACCCAGCTTCTAAGAATTTCTTTAGGGCGCTCCATTCTGCATCATTTGGTGGCTCCATTTGTTTGAGGTTGTAGCTAAATAGTTGTAACCTCGTCAACAATAAATACTTCTGAGAGATATTTTTAAATGAATCGAGGAATTTATCTACAACTTCATTCATTGTTGACAGTGGTTTGATGCAACTTGCAATTCCTTCTGGAGTGGTATCCTCAGGCAAGTTGCCTAAATCATGATTCATGCTCTCCTGCAACCTTTTCATGTAATTTTCATTTCCAATGAATCTGGCATTTGAGTCAGCTGGATTTGGTAATCCAGCATTCAGCAAGTTCAGTATGATGTTATTCATCTTCTTCAATTCTTTGGAAACAGATTTGAGAGCTTCACCCATTTCCGTTAGTTGTTCACAATGGTGACCGACATCAATGGTCATTACAGAGGCATCCAAGCGGCTGTTTATTCCATGCTTTGCCAAATCCCTATCACTGGATATCTTTACTTTACTCAAAATTTGGTCAGAAACATTTTTTAAGGATTTGGTGAAGATTTGTCTTTTACCCAAAAAATCACTTTTTACATTTTCAAAGAGAAGTCTGATATTGCTATTTAAATCAAGCCATTCAAACAAACTATCAGTGTTCTTCATTATTTTGTCCCAATTTTCTTGTTTGATAAGCTTAACCATGTTTATTATAGTATCCTTCACATGATGGTCTTCGGAAGAGGTCGCTCTATTTTCTGCCATTACATTCTCCATCTTTTTCTTCATTTGAGACAACTCTTTTTCACTCTTTTTATGTATTTCCTCTACTTGCCCTTGCAAATTAGTTGCTCTCTTCCTCTCATCCTCCAATTTCTTCTTCAAATCTTGGATTGTATTTGTAGCAGTTACCTCTTTTTTCTTCTCATCCCCGAGTTCCCTTTTCAAATCATGGATTGCCTTTGCAGTGGACTCCTCCTTTTTCTTCGCATTGTCCAATTCCTTCTTCAAATCATGGAGTCTTTGAGTAGAGTCAGTAGACTCCTCTTTCTTCGTGTTCTCCAATTCCTTTCTCAAATTGAAGATTTTCGTTGCAGCTGACTCTTCTTTTTTCTTTGCATTCTCCAATTCCCTCCTCATTTGGTGGATTATGTTAGTGTTTGCAGTAGCACTAGACTCTGTTTTCTTCACATTCTCCAATTCCTTCTCCAAATTACTGATAGTTTTTGCAGTTGACTCCTCTTTTTGTTTCATGTTCTCCAATTGCTTATTCAAATTGTTGATTGTTTTTGCACTAGACTCCTCTTTTTTCTTCTCATTCCCCAATTCCTTTTGCAAATTAAAAATCATATTTGCCCTAGACATCGACTGTTTCTTTTCATTCTCCAATTCAGTCTTCAAAATATTATTTCCCTTGACAGCATAGTCCAGGTCAGTTTTCAATTTATTGTTGACCTGTGCACTACTCTCTAAAGACTTGAACAACTGTGCACTAGAGGCTTGTTCATCCTGAAGTCTTTTTTGGCACTCATCCAATTCTTTAGTCAATTTTTCCACTTGTTCATTCATCTTTTCTTGCTGGACAATTGCCTCTGTAGGAGAAGATTTCTTTATCCTATTTTGCAAATCTTTAAACCTATTGTCTGCTGCTTTCTCCTTCGCCTTCACATTATCAAGGTCTGCCTGTAACTTTTCTATTTGCTTTGTAAGCCTTTTGTTTTCCCTCTCCGCTTTCAGAAGTGTAGAGTAGACCATTTTGTTGCTCTCTTTAGATATATTGATTTTGTCAATATTTTTCACTTTTGACAAATCCATTTGAAGACTGGTAACTTGTATATCGTTAGGATTTATTACATTTTGTGGTGGAATATTATCTCTACCCAGGGGCATAACAGCCATGAAGTTCATCATTTCATTGTTTGGATCATATGTTGAAAATATTCTGTTAGTAGATCCCTGACATTTAGCAACTGCATCACTTTTCAAAGTCTTCATAATTTGCCTATTTCTTTCGCTTGTCTGTTCAAACTTTGATGTAAATTCATTCAAACTAAAATCTGGGTTTGCTGACAGAATTGAGTGTTTGAAAGGTGAATTATCAGTTGTATCCTTGTGTGCTCCTCCAACTCCAGTTGAACTTACTCCACCTACAATTGTATTTTGAGGATTGCCAACAGACTGAAGATGGCCCATTCCAAATCCTGGCGTTTTAGGACTGTTTTCTGGGTTTTGTACAGAAGCTACTGGTGCATACATTGGTGAAGTAACCGCTGACATTGTTGGCAGTGTAATTGTCATAACTTTTTGCTTTTTTGCACAAGGTTCATCCATGCTAGTGCCAGTGCCAATGCCAGTGCCAGTGGGATCAACTACAACTGGATTCGAAGATTTAACAAATAATGTTTTGGGATGACCTTCAGAAGCAGAGACATAATGTTTTTTGCCCTTTCTAGATGAATCATCTTCATTGTCAGAGAGTCCAATGATTGGTTTACATCCTCTTTTGGGTGGCTCTGGTACTGGAAGTGGATTCCAAATCCCTTCACCACTTGCACCAATGGGCCCTAGACCTGCATAACCCATTTTTTGTATCATAGTTGCCCCTCTACCATACGTTTGTTTAACAGAATCACTCATTTGAAGTGTAACAATATCTCTGCCCCTGGTTGACCCGGAATCCTGAATACCTTGAATGTCAGCATCAGACTGGAGGTCCTTCTGCCTTTCATTATCACCGTCACTGCCAAAATCATATAGTACAGTTGGATGCTCTTTATTCCAATAATTGCTGAAAATTTCATCCTCCTCAATTTCATCAAAAACAGCTGATGTCTTTGGTTCACCCAAATTTTGCCTCATTTTCCAGAAATCAGTCATCTTGGGTTGACACCACATTTCAGCTTTGCATGCCACTTTAATTTCTTTAGGCATAGACCTCGTAGAAGGTTGAGATGCTTTCTTGTAGAAATTTAAGTATGTTAGAGGCTCTGATTTGTGCAATGTCATAATTTGGGATGACAATTCTTGCATTGAAATATTATTCTCTGTTGCATGTTTCTCCATCTCTTTCTTAACCTCATCCCATGAATCCTTGTTTTTAAACTTTTCTATCAATGGCATCTCCTGATGTTGATATTTGCTCGCAGAGTTCCCATTGGCAATAAGTCTCGTTTGTATTATGTTCAGTGGATCATAATTCCAGTGACTGACAAAATCAAAGCCAAAAAAAGTTACCAATTCATTTGCCAGTTTGAAAGCCTTTCTCTCAAATGTGAGGCCTCCAATTGTGAAAGGCAAGGAAGGAAATATCATTTTCTTTTGTTGTCCACTGAAAAGTTCATCTGCGCTCTCCATCTGCCGTACATATTCCAGTGTAAAAACCCTTTCTGTAACATGCATTGGAAGTTTGCAGGGTTCAACCGCTGAACCGTAAAACCTTAAGAGAGTGTACTCTTCCATAAAGAACCAGTCAACCAATTGAATCTGACTTTCTAGTTGAATGCAATCTTTACAAGACACAGGAAATCTAGGCATCGAAGTGCCTATGATTTTTTGGTAAATAGGTGCCAAAAAGAAGTCTACAAAATGGTTGTAGTTTTTATTTGCAGCAGTCATCCTCATCTTATGTGTCCACTCATATACTGGACTTGGAGTCTCTGATTTCTTCTGGGTTCTCTCATCAAACTTATAGACCTCAATACCAAGCTTGTTGTTCTCTGTCTCAAATATTGGGCGATGCTTTGCTAAAAGAAGGTAGCACAAGTAACTTGTGAACCTAAATGTCTTGGTCTTGCCTGTAGTTGTACTTTGTTTAATCATTAGTAATTGTTGTTGCATAGATTCAACAATGTGCTGAACAAAATTATATCTTACATCTACCTGCTCAACTGACTGCCCTCGACAATGGATATTATAAATCATTTCAAGAACACTGGCCCCCACTTCCTTGTTACTGTCCAATCCCAGACAAAATGATAACAAAGAAATAGTATTCTGAACCCATGGCACAAAAATATCATACTGATAAGGAGGCTTATGGTCTTTGTCCAGTGTAACACTAGTAGTGGACTCTGAGGGTATTAAACCCTTAATATATGAATCTTGAAAAGATCTTTCCAGCTTGTCATAAGCCTGAGCTAGTTTATCCAAGTCAATGCGCTCCTTAGAGCTTTCTGTTCTAAACCCTAACCCTAGGTCTAACAGAGTCAGAAATTCACTCTCAGTTATTGATAAAAGTTCCTCCTGAGTGTTTTGGTTTACAATTGCCTTTCTATTTTCATCATAATTCTGAGCGCATAGCATTACAATTTCAGGGCAAGGGAATACTTCGGGTACAGCGAGGTTTGCTAATCCAGTAACCACAGCAGCTAGTTTATTTGTATATGCCCCAATACTGCTGTTATATTTGTAATAAATTCTCCCCTTCTGTGGATCTTTCCACTTACTAAACAATGAATGTCTAATTGCCATGATTTCAGAATCTCCATGGATAACAGGATCAAAAATATCATGACACTCATCGGTGAAACCTGGGGTTTGTAGCACTCGTCTGAGTTCTATAATGGTGTTCTTTTCCTTTATGGGTGCACTCGTTTGGGAGGTTTTTGACTTTGTTTTGCCCATGCCTGGCGCTACTGGTTATTAGACTTCAGGCCCTACTCAAAATAATTTTAAAGTGCAAACCTAAGACAATTAAAATCAAGATTTCTATTGCTGCAAATTGCAATGGAATTTTTTTGAAAAAAATTAAATACCTGGAATTGAGATTGGATAATTGGTGTTGTCGGCTGATAACAAAGTTTCACAGTGTCACACTTTCAGACTTCAGTCTTCAGAAATCAGAACACAAAATGGAATTCTGCCAGTCTTTGAAAATTTAAAATTTGAAAACCCTATGGCTATCGTATCGGACTCTCGTAAATACTTGAAGTTATAGTTAAAACGAAAGTAATAAGTAATTAATGGTTTTAACTTTAATGTACAATGTACATCTAACAGTAATAAATTGTCAAGACTCAATAATGTACATAAGTTACACGTGTCACGATTCCGGATGAATATTGGCAGATGGGAAAGCATTCCCCAAATCGGCCCGAAATTCATCTTGGGCCGTCGATCTATAGACTATCAAATGTTTATTAAATTTATTATTATTATTATTATATTTTATTATTTAATATTATAAATAATATTAAATAATACAATATAATAATAATAATCATAACCTATAATATAATATAATATAATTATAATTTATAAGCATATAATATAATATAATATAATATTAAATAATATTAAATAATATTAAATAATACAACATAATAATAATAATAATCATAACCTATAATATAATTATTATTATTATTATTATATTATTATTATATTGTATTATTTAATATTATTTATATGTAATATATTATTACATATAAATAATATTAAATAATATAATATAATAATAATTATTACATATAATAATAAATATTGACAAATGCATATAATCTGAAGACTGATAGATCGACGGCCCGGGATGAATTTCGGGCCGATTTGGGGAATCTTTTCCCATCTGCCCAGATTCATCCGGAATCGTGACACGTGTCACGATTCCGGATGAAACTGGGCAGATGGGAAAAGATTCCTCAAATCGGCCCGAAATTCATCCCGGGCCGTCGATGACTCAGACTCGATGGTCATTATTATTATTATTATTAATTATTATTATATTATATAAATATTATATGGTTATAATTATATTATATTATATGGTTATGATTATATCAATGTATCATATGGTTGTAATTATATTATATTATATTATAGTATAAATAATTATATCATATGTTCTATTATTTTTAATTAAATTATTAAATTATTATTGTTTTTAAATATTTTTAATTTTTTTTAATGCAACTGCATTGGTTTATATTTTATATTTTAATAATGTATTTTTTATAAATTATAATATGTTTTTTTGGCATTCAATTAAAAATAATATTACTTATATTATGTAATCATTTAAGATTTATTATTATTATAAAAATAATATTATTTTTATTTATAATTATTTATTATATAATAGAACATATAATATAATTATTTATACTATAATATAATTATAGCCATATGATATAATCATAACCATATAATTATTAATAAAATATAAATATAACCATGTAACAGTAATACAATCTGATAGATCGACGACCCGTCACCAGATTTATTATTATTATAAAAATAATATTATTTTTATTTATAATTATTTATTATATAATAGAACATATAATATAATTATTTATACTATAATATAATTATAGCCATATGATATAATCATAGCCATATAATTATTAATAAAATATAAATATAACCATGTAACAGTAATACAATCTGATAGATCGACGGCCCGGGATGAATTTCGGGCCGATTTGGGGAATCTTTTCCCATCTGCCCAGATTAAACAATTTTTCAGTTTACCACTGAAGATTAGCCAAGACCATTATTATTCATTTTCCTACAAAACAAGTAATTTGCCTCTGAAATTATTAATTCATTTTTGGCAAGGGAAAAAATAGCCATCATTTATATATCCGTCAGTGAAAAAAAACATTAATTCGCCACATTTAAAATGATTTTTGCTAGGGCAAGAAAAAAATCGCCAACATATAATATTTTATTTCCCTATATGGAACAAAAAAATCGCCCTCGATATTAAAATTTTCCTGCCCACAAGATGTTGGATTCGCCAGCATTTTAGGCTTTTTTTTCGGGAGGGGTTTCTTAAAGTTATCCCTGGAAGGGGGTAGTTATTCTGACACTGATTCCCATGAATATGAATTCAAGTCAGAGACTGAGGGTAATCCTTCTTGGGGTATTCATCCTGATTTCACACATTTTTTAAGATTTCCTAGAGATCCTGAATCAGAAGCTGAGTCAAATGACTATGAATGGGGTGCCATTCCAGAAGAAGATGAGCTTATAATGGAGAAATATATAGATGTTATTCACCAATATGTATCTCAACCCGACGTAGGTCTAGAGCGAAACAATGAACTTAACGTGTCTGATCCACCTATGGCTGAAGAGGACTCCCATGATGATGTTGAGCCTATTCACGAATTGAACATTTTGAGCTGTAATATCACCTTTGAACTTGAGTGTCGGGTTAGGACCAATGATGACATATCCACATTCGTGAACACCATATCCCAAGCCTTTCCCGCTTTGACTATCCAACGCCCTGATCTTATCAACCAAACTTCCACAAACCCAAACCATGGTATGTATACCTTCCCAAATGACTATGCCCTTGCCTGCTACCTCAATGCAGTTGAGCCTATGAGTACTTCCATCAGTGAACCGAGCGTCAGCATGACCGAGTCGGATATCAAATATCTTAGTCAGAAAAACAAGAGTAAAAAGAAAAAGAAAAAGAGTTCTGAGGGTGAAAACCACTTTGTGGCAGTCTCAGAACCGACAAAAGTAAAAAGAAAAGACGTATCTGAAGGTGAAAACCTCTCTAAGGTGCCTAAGGATGAGATATTTGATGTCCTTCCGAGTCATTTACAGGCTAGATCTCTAGTTCTGATTGAGCCAACTCAATCCATCAATTTGGGTACAACAGAGGAACCACAATTGGTACATGTAGCACAATCTCTATCAGACGAAGAGAAACAGAACTTCACTACCTTCTTATCAGAGAAAAAGATCAACTTTGCATGGAAATATTCAGATATGCTAGGATTGGATCCCAATCTCATTATGCACCATCTATCCATTGCTCCCGGAGTAAAACCAATCAAACAAAAATTGAGAAAGATGCATCCTCATGTTGCACTCTTAGTCAAAGCAGAACTAGAAAAACTCCTAAAAGCTAGATTCATCCGTGTCATAGACTATGCTGAGTGGATTTCCAACATTGTACCTATTTCCAAACCAGATGGTTCAATCAGAGTGTGCATGGACTTTAGAGATGTGAACAGAGCACGCCCTAAGGATGACTTTCCACTACCTAACATTGATATGATAGTGGACATGACTGCGGGCTATGAAATGTATTCCTTAATGGATGGCTTTTCTGGATACAACCAAATCAAAATTGCTCCAGAAGATCAAGAGAAAACAGCTTTCACATGTGCATGGGGAACTTTCTGTTGGAATGTTATGCCATTCGGACTCAAAAATGCGGGAGCTACATACCAAAGAGCAATGACATCTATTTTTCATGATATGATGCATAAAACAATGGAGGATTATGTTGATGATACCTTAGCAAAATCAATGATCAGAACTGAACATCTAACTGACTTGAGCATGATCCTTGACAGAATGGAAAAATTTAGTCTCCGACTAAATCCTAAGAAGTGTGCTTTTGGTGTCACTTCTAGAAAGCTCCTAGGATACATCGTCTCCAAGAAAGGCATTGAAGTTGATCCAGCTAAGGTCAAGGCTATAATAGAGATGCAACCTCCCACAAATATTAGTCAAATGAGGACGTTGCAAGGCAGAGTTCAATCTATCAGAAGATTCATATCACAGCTAGCGGACATCTCACAGCCTTTTACAAAAACATTACATAAAGGTGTGACCTTTGCATGGAATGAAGAATACGAGAACAACTTTAAACATATCAAGAAGTATCTATCAAATCCGCCTATATTGATGCCTCCTATTCATGGGAAGCCATTAATATTATATGTCTCCGCAACAGATACATCACTGGGGGCATTGCTAGCACAGCATGATGAGAACAAGAAAGAAAGAGCCATCTACTATATCAGCCAAACTTTAGTGGCCTATGAGAAGAACTACTCAATGATAGAGAAGGCATGTCTAGCTGTGATCTTTGCATCACAGAAATTGAGACACTACATGTTAGCTCATACCACTCATTTGGTAGCTAAAATTGATCCACTGAAATATCTCCTAAGCAAGGCTGCCCTCACAGGTAGACTAGCTAAATGGGTCATGCTCTTGAGCGAATTTGACATTGAATATGTTGAAAGAAAAGCTATCAAAGGATAGGTCATTGCTGATCAATTAGCTGAAGCACCACTGTTTGATGATACACCCATGCAAATGGAATTTCCCGATTCTTCTGTCATGCACCTCTCTTCTAGAGCATGACAGTTATTCTTTGATGGCTCCTACACATAGAATGGATCAGGAGCAGGCATGTTGTTCATCACTCCTCAAGGATACTCGATACCCAAAGCATTCAGATTAAAGTTTCCTTGCACAAACAATATTGCTGAATATGAGGCACTTCTCAATGGTATGAAAATGGCAATATAGTGGAGAGTTACAGAGATGCACATCCATGGAGACTCACAATTGGTCATCCACCAGGTCAATGATGTGTACCAAACCAAAGATGAAAAGCTCATTCCTTACAAGAGAATGGTAGATGATTTAAAGAAATACTTCATCTCTATCACATTTGAGCAAATACCCAGAACGGAGAATAAGGCTGCCGATGCAATGGCGACATTATCTACTCTTTTACAATAGCCTGAACATGAACTACGCTACGAGTTCCTGGTGGAAGCCCTATCCTATCCTACATATGACTCCCCTGAAACCTGCATGATCTGCACTGTTGTAGGTTATGACTCATCTCGCTACAAAAATCTATTCTCTTATCTCCACGACCAAATCATCCCTGAGTCCTTTAACCATTTTGAGAAACGAAACCTTATCCGATCCGCATCCTGATATGTCATCATTGGTAATGATCTGTACAAACGAGGTCTAGATGGTACACTGCTTAGATGTTTAGAACGAGAAGAGTCTCAACGTGCATTAGAGGAAGTCCATGAGGGTATATGTGGGTCACACTCGAACGGTTTAACGTTAGCTCAAAAACTTATTAGGGCTGGGTACTATTGGCTTGAAATGGAAAAAGAGGCTATTAAATTTGCTAAAAACTGTCAACAGTGTCAAGTACATGGCAACTTGATTCATGCTCCAGGGAGAGATCTGATTCCCTTTACTACACAATGGCCTTTTCAACAATGGGCATTTGATCTCATAGGTGCTATCCATCCGCACTCTTCTAATGGACATACCCATATAATCACAGTTACAGATTATTTTACAAAATGGGTAGAAGCAGTTCCTCTAACAAGCAACGGGGAAACAGATCTCTATGTTCATCCTGAACTACATTATTTGTAGATATGGGATCCCTCACTCTATAATCACAGATAACGGGGGACAATTCAAAAACAAGGACCTAGATGACTTATGTGCTAAGTTCAAGATTACTCAACATTGGTCTTCTATCTACTATCCTCAAGGGAATGGACAAGCTGAAGCTTCAAACAAAAATCTCTTGAAAATCTTGCACAGAACAATGAATAAAACAGGAAGAGACTGGCATCTCATGATCAATCCAGCTCTCTAGGCCTATAGAACTAGTATCAGAACACCTACAGGGGCTACACCTTTCACTTTAGTTTATGGGTCTGAAGCGGTACTGCCTATTGAGGTTGAAATCCCATCACTCAGAATCATAATGCATGGACTTGTCACTGATGAAGACTACAGAGTGTCTAGGTTACAAGAACTTGAATTGCTAGATGAGCGTAGGCAAGTAGCGTATGATCATCTTAGAGTGTATCAGAAAAGAAAGTCTAGAGGCTACAACAAGAAAGTCAGACATAGAGAATTTCAGGTTGGTGATCTAGTGTTGAGAGAAAATCCTAAAAATCAATCCCATCGAGAACGCAAGGGGAAGTTCGAACCCAATTGGCTGGGTCCCTTTGTAATCACTGCTACTTTTGGCTCTGGTGCTTATCAACTCTCAACGACTGAAGGATAACAGCTCTGAGAACCAATCAACGTTCTCCATCTAAAGAAATTCTATGCTTAAGGCATTCAGTGCTTGGTAAATGTCCTGAAAAAAATCTTAAAAATCATAAAAAGTCCTGAAAAAATGAACATCTTGGTGAAAACCTAGCAATAGGCGCCTTGATGATTCACAAAAAAAATAAAAAATATCAAAAAATATCAAAAATTCAAAAAAATTGAAAAAATGAAAATTACAAAAAAAAGATGAAAAAAAGAAAAGTGCCTTGGTGAAAACCTGGAAACAGGCACCTCGGTAGCAAAAATAGAATCTCTACCAAGATGGTGAAAACCTGGCAAACAGGCGCCACTTGTTCCAAAATGCTCCATCTATCAGTGCAATCTTGGTCTTTCCCAGCTTTCAGTCTTGCTTTAGTTTGTACATATCTCCCGGTTTGTTTCAGCATTTCCAGTTTTAAAAAAGTCAGTCTGTATACCAATCAGCTTGAGCGTCTGTATCCTATCAATGTTCAAACTTGGGGGCAATCAATGTCATATCTTATGGCCTCCAATGTATCTTAGACATTTCCTATCCAGTCAGAGTCCTTTGAAGCTTCATTTGAGTCAGTCAGTCAGTCTTGTCTCCAGAAAGGATTTTGCATCTATAACAATGCAATCAAACATCAAACTCAAATTGAAAACAATCTATGCTTTTCATGCTTTTATCTCCTTGTATGCTTACTGATTCACATTGAGATTTTTGCATATTGTGTCCCTTCGAGCTCTTCGATGATGTCCTTTATAGGATTTAGAGAGTGATGACCGGGGGCATAATCTTTTCTTTGTCTTCTGAATGTATGTGAAAATCTAACAACTTTGGAAATTATGGATTGAAATGGTGTCCGACTATAAGAGCCTCTATCTCGAATTGGATGGCCATGCGTACCTCGACCATTGATACCCAGACAATTCAAGGAAGTTTGATCTAACTGTTGTCTTTTTTTTGAGTGAGTTCTTTCTCCTACTGTGAAACACGATCTTGCCTAAGGATGGGAACGCTAAAGGGTCACTACGGGTAATTCACATTGGATTTAGAATGAACTCTTGACTGTTTGATGTGTTTGCAATGCAAGGCATACTCAGGTCATCATGACGTTTATGTTTTGATGCTTGTACAAATTGCTATATCAAAATGGACGTGATATTCAGGTCATCCTGGCGTTTGTGCCTTGGTGCTTATATCTGATTCAACATTCCGAAAACAAATCAATATTCATATGTCCATGGTTGTATAACCAGTGGGTGTTGTATTGATTCTTGCGCATACAAATCGATATTCATATGTCTATGGTTTCATGGCTAGTGGGCATTGTATTGATTTATCCGGTTACCTAAAAGTTCAATGATGATAACAAATTGACATATGATCAGTGACTAGGTCCTAGGTCTTAGGTTGCATTTCATTTTGCATGTCTCATTGTATTTTGCATGTTTGCATGATCTCACAATGATTAAACGAACTTCAATGCTTAAATGATTCTTCAAATCGCATCTTCAAGTCTAACAAGAACTGAATCTCACACGAAGGTTCCTCCAATGAAATAGCAAGTAGAATCCTTTTTCGGGATCAAAATTCAAATCTGAGATCATTCATATTATTAATTGCTTGCATAACCAACCTTCAATCATCACATAAATCTAGTATTCAACTTAACTGATTATCTAACATCAAACTATCAAAATTTCAACTTGGTCAACCATGGTCAACTCATGGTCAAACCTAGTCAAATTCGGTCTCTAGGACCTCCAAACGATGCAGAATGCATTCTCGGACGTGTATAACCACTTCTCAAATCAATTAACATGCTTCTGAACTATCAACGCTGACTTTTTCTTGTCAGATTTCAATTTTAATCCCGAAGGGGGCATGGTATTGCACATCATTCAAAGTCTGTAAATCAAATTCTATCGATCAAATCTATCAATATCTTTCATCAGTGATCAAGACAACAATCACGTCTAGTCGCTGATTCATCAAAAGTCCTCATCGCTCGGGGCAAATCTATTATCACTTGGGGCATATCAGATTCATCGATCCATATCAATCTGGTATTCTCCTAATCTTGTAATCTGTATCAGTTTTTGCAACCATCAGATCATAGTGTTTTTTTTCCTTGGTTCTTCGACAACTGAAGGGTTCGAATGTGATACTTGCTAGTTCTGCTAAGACAATCGAGTCTAGAATGGGTCACTCACTTCTTATCAATCCTAAGGTTCAGAATCAGGCATTTTGACACTTTTTCGCAATCATAGGTTCATTTGCTGCTACAGTGAACATTATCTTTGGTCATTCAGGACCTATTATCTCCATATCAATTCAATATCAATCAGCTTCTATCTCATATCAATTATCAATTTCAAACATCAGTTTCATATCTCTATCAAACACAGACTATCTTTGAACCACTGCGCTTCGCACAGTAATTCAAAGAGGGGCAAAATGTAATACCCCAAAAATGGGCTATAAGTTCATTAACCTCCTACATCGACAAATCGAACAAAATCGACATCAAAGTCCTAACCTAAGGCACATCTAAACATCATCGAATCATAATTGATTATCTTAAATTTTGCATCGGGGAATATTCCTAGCAATATTCCTAATTATCTTGATTATCTTTAATTTTATAATTATTTGGCAATAAATCACATTTATCCTAAAGTTTGATTAATTGAATATTTTCATATTTAATTAATTAGATTTAATATATTGCCACTTAATTATTTAATTAAATTTAATTCTATCTATTATTAATTGTATTATTTAATTTTGACAATAAATCAAAATTCCTATCTTTAATTGATTAAATTCTTATTTAATTAATTAAAGCATGTTGTCATTATTTAATAATATAGTTTTTAATAAAAGTTTGAATAAATTGTTAATTAACCCATAAATTAATTATTTATTTTCAAAAATCAGTTGAGTTGAGGATAAATCACTTTATTTATTTATTTAATTCTTAATTATTATGCATGTTCAAAAGAAACAGTTAAACTCCAAATCAGAAAATCAATGCAAGTTATTGACTTTTTGGAACTCAACATCCTTTTGGAGTTCAAAAAGCTGATCTAAACTCTAATTTGAGTTAAAAAGCTATTTTTGCATAATTTTGAGAATTAACTATCTTTCATGATCAGATAACTCAAAAATCAATTTGAGTGATTTATGACTTTTTCTCATGCACCTCCAAAGCCTTGGATTTCTATAAAAACAAGGCTCAGCTCTTCATAATTCATCTCATATTTTTGCACAATCACGCTGGAGAATTAGAATTGAAGAATCAAAGCTCTTGCGAATCGACATCTTTGTGAGATCAATCTTATTTTTGCATTCATATTGCATATCATTGTTAGATTAGCATTTCATATCAAGTTTTCAATAGCATTCATAGCATATCAATTTCATCTAGCATAGATTCATAGCATATCAGTTTATCATTCTTATTGCATAGAAAATATAAAAAATATAGATTAATTGCATTCAATCTCATATCTAGATCAATTGCATTCAAATCCTTCATTTAGGTGTCGTCTAGGTCACTGATCTCGATTACAATCTGAGAACATTAATCTCGCACCTATTAGAAGGCAGTAAATCGCTTGGTTAGATAGCTTTCAATTTTGCACAATTTTGATTATCACTAACCTCTAATGTTTTACTGAAGTGTTGTGTCTACAGATCAGGTACAATTTTCACACACACAGCTTTCACTCTTGCTCTTTTTATATAACAACCCAAAGAAATACTACTTTAAGTTATTTCTCATTGGAGTGATGACTCCTCCAAAGTTAGGCTCTCCAAACAAGGAAAAAAAAGATATTGTGATTTCTCTTATACCCAATATCCTCGAAGGCGATAGGAGAGGATACTTCATGCACTAATCAAGATAACATACGACAAATTATGCAAGCACACCATATACATCAAATACATGTTTAAGAAAAGAAATGTGACATAATCTAGAAAATGTAGACAATAATGTTTACAATCACAATTCTTTCTTGGAGCCCTGCAACAAACTTGTTAGTAATTTCAAATGAAATTCTTTATCCCCCAACCACCAAATGCACCTACATAGATAATTAGTAACACCAAATCCCACTATTCTAGATGAAACAAATAGTTTAAAAGCTGAAAAACATTTTAAAATAGAAGTATGATTACATACGAGATAAAAGTAGTGTAAATAGGAAATTATGGTACAATTTGAGAAAAAGGTGGCACAAATTCCGTCAGACGTGTTAAAGATTACAACAATCATGTTACAAATTGAAGCACATGCATTGCAAAATTTGAATAACTATGATATACATTACAATGATTGCATTGCCTAATCTGACAAAAAGAAAAAAATTGACATTTTTAGAATGAAATTTATGACAATGGTGCTCTTTTCATCCCCTAATTAGATCTAAATAGAAAAATTGTTGTTAATATCCATCCTAATTAAAGCTAGATGAAATTTGTAGGGTTCAATTAATAATCTAACTAATCAATGTGAAAGTTGTTATTTATTGATATAGCAAATTAGATGCATATGTAATTGTGAACTTAATTGAAACAAAACATAAATTGAAGTATTAATATACTATATGATATACCTAATTAATGATTGAAACCCTACAAACATGTCAAAATTGAATAATTGCATTATAAATTAGAGCAAGTGCATTAAAATATCTTGCAATTTCGTCAATGATTAGATCAAATGTAGCAAAAGACCTTGCAAATACGTTAGAGATTAAGTCATATGCAGTACATGCAAGATGATTAAGTCGTGCTTTCCTCGTAGACAAAAAAAAACTCAACATTTTTTCAAATTTTAAGTGTTTCTTATCAAATTCACCAAAAAAGTAACTTATATGATGTGCTAATATAATTTACATAAACAATTGAAATTAACTCTTTCAATAAAAAAATCAATTAATAAAAATATATAAATGAAAAATACGCATCTCCTTAATGATGTAGGAGCTAATTAAACTATTTAAATTATTTTTTGATTTTTGTTATTTAATTTACATATTTTTATCGAGTAGGGATAGTGATGATTATTATTAATTTAACTATATCAATAAATTAGAACTTCAAAGCTCCTGAGATATAGCTTTGTTTTATCTGGAGAACCCTATGTCACATAAGATGTTAACATTACATTCTAAAATCCTTGTTTCATATAATATGTAATAAACCTCCGATTTTATCTTTAGTCTTCTATAGTTGTTGCCTTGGCTGGGCAGTGCCGATCGAAGTTTTGTCCACCAATACTGCTGCAGAAATGGCGGCCAATTTGGCAAACCCTGGATTGCTTTTACACCAGCCGTTCCTTCCCGCGAGGCCTCCTCAGCGAACCGGATCTTCCGCATACTTTAGTGGCTCTTCTAATCTAGAAATCCGGATTTTACAGAGAAAACTATTGAGGAAATTCAACGGCTCCACAGCCAAAGTTGAAAGAAGGGATTTCCAGTGCAAAGCTCAAGCTCAAGATAGCGGCGTGTGGCGGAAAAGTGGTCAGATTTTTTTTGCCAAATTTTCTGTCAAACGTATTTTTGCTGATAAAATGTCGAAGTAGCAGTTCGGAATCCCATGTTGTGGCTAGATGTTAGTCTCGTTGTTTTCTTTCTTTAGGTTTCTATAGTAGAGGGTTTACATTTAGCTGATTTTTGATGTTGTATTCTGGGAGCCCTTCCTGCAGCGGCTGCAGGAATTTTACGTTTAGTGCTTGATGGACATCAACACAAAAAACTCTGGCCTCATCAATGGTCCTAATGTAGGCACGCTTAAACTTCTGTTTGGGCCCACTTCATATGTAACATTTGCTAACCGAAATTTATTTTTTAAATTTAAATGTTACTTGATTTAGTATCCAGTGGATGTTTACAGTCATCTTCTTTTATAACTTCCCTACAAGCTGAACTCTTGCTTGGGACCATCTGTGTTAGTGGCTCCATAACTTGAATGTAGCTGCATTGCTTTTCCATATGTATGACGAGGATATAAATCACCTTCTCTCCCTTCAATCAATCTCGTCAGCTTCCGTAGTCTCCTTCACTTTGACCTCAATTACATACGTAACAAAAGTTAATGTTAGTCATAGGATGATCTCTTCAGTTTCCTTAGTCTCCTTTGCTTTGAACTCAGTAACATACGTAACAAGAGTTAAGTTTATTTTTCTCTCCCTTAAGTTGAACTCAGTAACATACGTAACAAGAGTTAAGTTTATTTTTCTCTCCCTTAAGTTGAACTCATTAGCTACCTAATTCTCCTTTACTTCAAACTTAATTACATAAGTAACATGATCTAGGATCGTATTTTCTCCTGTTGGTTGATGAAGAGAACACCGCATTTTCTGGACTGTTTCTTGCTCAATGGGTGTTAAGAGTCATCTTATTTTAATTAATTCCCTTTAAGCTGAACTCTTGCTCGGGGCCATCTGTGTCTGTGGCTCTATAACTTGAATGTATCTTGCATTGTTTTTCTACTCGTCTGATGAGGTTATAAGTCATCTTATTACCCTTCAGTCAACCTCTTCAGCTTCCTTACCCTCCTTTGCTTTGACCTCAATTTTATATGTAACAAGAGTTAATGTTAGTTTCACTGCCTTAGGTCAACCTCTTCAGTTTCCTTAGTTTACTTTGCTTTGAACTCAATAACATATGTAACAAGAGTTAAGTTTATTTTTCTTTACCTGAAGTTGTACTCTTTAGCTACCCAATGCTCCTCTGCTTCAAACTCAATTACATAAGTAACAGGAATTAGGGTCATATTTCCCTCCTGTTGGTTGATGAAGAGAACACTGCATTTTCTGGATCATTTCTGCCCAATGGATGTTAAGAGTCATCTTATTTGTTTACTTTACTTTAAGCTTAACTCTTGCTTGGGGTCATCTGTGTTTGTGGCTCCATAACTTGAATGTGCCTTGCATTATTTTTCCACATGTATGACGAGGTTATAAGTCACCTTTTCTCCCTTCAGTCAACTTCTGCAACTTCCTTAGTCTTCTTTGCTTTGACCTCAATTACATACGTAACAAGAGTATGTTAGTTTCACTGCCTTAGGTCGACCTCTTCAGTTTCCTTAGTCTCCTTTGCTTTGAATTCAATGACATACATAACAAGAGATAAGTTTATTTTGCTCTCCCTTAGTTTAACTCATTAGCTACCTAATTCTCCTTTGCTTTAAGTTTAAACTCAATTACATACGTAACAATATTTAGAATCGTATTTCTTTCCTGTTAGTCGATGAAGATATTTGAGGGTACATAGATTTGAAATTGGATTGTGTGCTTTGTTAAAGTATTGTTCGTTCGTGTTTAATAAACGACGAGACAATAATAATATGCATATATATATATATATATATATATTATATTGAATGGAATATTAAATATTATTGAATTGTATAAACTGTTATTAATATGATTATCGCTGCAGGCAAAGGAAGTCACGATATTATCGTGACTGCTATATATGAACAGTCACGATACTATCGGACTCTTAGTATATGACAGTCACGATAGTATTGTGACTGTCCAAGTATATTAATTCCGCCAGGCCTTATGCATTATGTTTACCGTATGGTTCAAAATGATAATCATTAGGTTAGTTAATATGAACAGTCATGACTTATCAATTAATATGATAAGTCATGTCTTTTCATATTTACTTCTTCAGATTCAATATATATATATAGTCATTGTATTTTTGTAGAATCAATCAATAACCAAGGCAATTGTATTCTACTGCATACATTCAGTTTACATCTTATGATCTATAATTACTTAACATGGTATCAGAGCCAAGTTTCTTCATTTAAAGCCTAACAGCTTGAAGAAAGATCCGATTAGACTGCAAATTTGCAGTTTGAAACATTTATATACGTTTCCACAAATTATGATTACATATGAGCAAATAGCATTTCTTACAGCTCGAACATTCTGCATTTATCAAAACAGTACGAACCATTTTATGCATGTATGATAGTGTGGATGGTATAAGGGAAGGGAGTGATAAAAGCTAGCTCTGCAAGTTTAAGGCATTCGATACCAAACACCAAATCTGGGCGTATCCTGGTTAGCAGAGGATTGTAAAAATCGAAGGATTGGTGCATTGACTGGTGAACGTCTGGTGGCAGTGAGACTGCTTGTACACCACGCACACCTCTTGGATACTGTAGAGAACTCATCGCATGAGACCATTAAACCGTGTGCCTCCTTCTTTACATACACAGCTGTGATTATTGCGCATTCCGTTTGTCTTAGTCTGGAACGTCCTCAGTGGATCGGTTCGGGACCAGCCTGAAGCCCAACTAGTCATTGCAGAGATGTCTAAGGCTCAGTTTAGAGGGAGCACCACGGTTGGAGAGGAATATACCTGGCACAACAACGACAAATGGACTATCCTTAGAATAATAGCAACCCTATTATCAACGGCTGCAGGCAATGACGTGGACGTGAATCATCAATGCATAATAAGAAATGGACATTGTTAAGGTAACGATCTTAGTGTTGTTTGATAAGCAGTATGTGTGGAACAGGGAGTTGAGATTACGATTGACACCAGTGATGAGGGCACACGATGGGAGCTGTAGACTACGCACTCACATATTCCAACATGGAAGGTGATTACTGTAATTAAGGAAAAATAAAATAATCTCGTATGTTTAGGAAACGATTGCTTTAGAAGATGAAAAGGCATCAATTGCATTAGACGCATCAATTCATGCAACCATCCACTAATGAGCATATAAATAAGGTCGTGAATGATGGTGAGGGTATCAGCATCGAGGGAGGAGAATCTACGGATATACACACAGTGAAATAGAGAGCCAGTAAGAAATACGACAACTTCACTTCTCTATAGTGCATCAGCGGCTGAAATAATAAAAAGTCTTAGTTGATGTAGATTACACCACTACTCCAGAACAGAACATAAAGCATAGGCTTTGCATGTGACTGAAACCATTGTTGGATATAATACACATACTAATGGCACACATCCACCATTGGATAACTATCCGAGAGAATTGCGAACCATCCCCTATACACTCCTGCATATATGTCGTGAATGGTTATCCTCAATACTGAATAGGATGCGTGGGGTTCATTGTTATTATAGTAGAATACACAGAGAATCTGCCACCATCCATATGATATCTAAAGGACCACTCAACACCAAAGGTGTTGAGATTATTGCCAGAATAGTAACAAGTCACGGGTAAGTAGTTTAGAATTCTATTATGATAACCAGATCAGATTGTGCTCTCAGTTTGAGTCGCAGAATTAGAAATCACAAATGGACAAAATTAAAGAGGTCAATTATCAGAAATGGCATCTTAAGATCATCGCAGGAGCAAAGCTATACATAAATCTGAGACAATGATAGGCATGTCAATCTCCAAATTCATAAGAAGCATAACAATTACAACTTTATAATCAGACAAGCGATTAGTGCAGATCAATCAGCAACAGTAAACATGCATAACTTTACAGAAGATATCAGGGATGACAAATGCTTTCAGAATAGGAGTAACATCATTACTCGTTACTAAGATAATATCATAACCATCAGAGAGATGAATTAAAGAAATCAGCCCTAAAACCTAAAGGGTCTTATCTTTTACATTTATCTACCTATTGTAGTCTGTCTTTTAATTGTAATTTTATGCATACTATAA
This sequence comes from Chamaecyparis obtusa, assembly GCA_027943335.1. Taxonomy (NCBI): domain Eukaryota; kingdom Viridiplantae; phylum Streptophyta; class Pinopsida; order Cupressales; family Cupressaceae; genus Chamaecyparis; species Chamaecyparis obtusa. The sequence goes on from BSBK01009923.1 coordinate 32,377, forward strand.
GAGTTATTCTCCTTTATGTCTGAGAATATTCTTGCAGGAAAAGAAGGCTGGTACTGTACACGTGCTAACAAATATTGTACAGACTCAATCTTATGACAGTAGCTTCAAAGAAGTTGTGATCTAGAATTTATTAGTCATCTAGTGAACAAGCTGGATAAAGCGAGGCTCTTGAAGCAAATATCCTTGATGATTGAGATTAAGAGGGAGTGTACCATGTCAAGATGGTGTATACTTTGTAAGCTCAGACTATGAGGCAATACAAACAAATACAACTACAAAGGGTTTCAATAATGATATTAACTTGGAAGATGATGCTGTAATTATTGTCGAACTCCGAGAGGTGCTAAAGATCTAGCTACCAAAGATACACAGTCTTTGGGAGCTGATGCGAATTGATGACTAAGGACTACAAGAATTGGCAATCCTTATAACAAACGACACCATTGCAAAACCTGTCCAAGCCACAACAATAGTAGCGATTAAATATAAAAGAAAGTGAGACAATCACGGGACACGACGTGACAAGGAAAGTGAGGATTGCTATCAAATTCAGAGGGAGTCTAACAAATATTAGAAGCAACCTTGAATGAGAAGGTCAGAAGGTTGATATCACATTTAGAAGAAGTCTGATGAACCATCAGAGGAAATTTTGGACGAGAAGGTTAAAAGTTGATGTTAGTGCTTCAAGATTCAGAGGAGTCAGCACAACATCTAGAGGATATGCCTTATTTGATCTTGGTCATATTAATAGAGAGGGAGTAAACCATATCGAGATGGTTTCCCTAGTGACTAGGAAACTATAAAAGGAAAAAGAATTGTGAAAAAGATAGATGGTTGGGAATTCAAGAGCGTAATGCAGACTAAAGGACAAAGACACGACTTCCTCACAGAAGGTTGATATTAGATTCAAAGGGAGTATAATAGTTCATCTAAAACAACCTTGGTGAGGAGGTTGTTACAAAGACCTTAAAGGAAACATCCAGAAGACTATGATCATGAGATTGAGTCTCATGTGTGCTGGCTAAAATACTTTTATGCTATCTCTTACATAACTTGGGGTTCACCTAGAGTGATGCAAACTATATAAGAGATATAGTGCATAAGTATGCTATTCAAGGCACATTATCCCTACAGAACATATGGTTGATATTCTCACCAAGTTTCTTGCTAGAGGTAAGGTTGTGTACCTTCGAGATAAACTTGGCATGTTGGAGAATGAAGCCTTAGATGAAAAGGAGTTTCATCTATCATCTTGTATGGTATTGCATTCTTCTCCTTGAGAGAGAAGTCTAAGGTGATTCCTCATATCAAGGTGATATGTAAAATTGGGTATCACATGTCAGGTGATTCCTCATATCACATGTTAGGTGATATTGAAAACTGGGTATCACATGTTAGGTGATTCCTCATATCACATGTTAGGTGATATTGAAAATTGGGCATCACATGTTAGGTGATACTTCATATCACGAATTATGTAATATATGATTTCTTAGTATCCATATGAATCATATTAGGATCCTTCTGAACTTAGTATTACATATTGATTAAACCCTATGAAACATATCACATTGTGACATGTCTTTACGCAAACTTAGTATCCAAAATCGGTCAAAACACATAGAGATCCCATATCACTATGTGAGAGATATGGTAGACAGGAAGATCATTAAACTAGTCTATATCAGTACTGAAGAACAAAATGCAGATATCTTTACTAAACCTCTTGCAAAAGTAAAGACAGATTTCTTCAGAAGGAAAATTGGTTTGATCAAAATATGAATGTAATTATTAATGTACATTTTTTGTTCATGAATAAAATATTGAAATATTTCAAAATTGTGAAGATGACGATCTTGTGTGTATATTGGTTACTATGTCAAGGTGACGATCTTGACAATAGTAACCAGGCTTCAAGATCGACTCCCGTAAGGGTTTGTCCCGGATAGGACTGGACATCTTGTTGCTTATGTTATTACTTGTTGGGTAATAAAGTTGTTAGGATCGACTCCCGAAAAGGGTTTGTCCCGGATAGGACCGGACATCTTAACATTTTCATTATTACTGTGTAATAACTCGTCATGATCGACATTTCTTAAATGTCTTGGATTGGGCTAGATATCATGACATGTATAGTTCTACAAATTCTATTATTAAACTCTCTCTCAAGAGGGAGTGTTAAAGTATTGTTCGTTCGTGTTTAATAAACGACGAGACAATAATAATATGCATATATATATATATATATATATATATATATATTATATTGAATGGAATATTAAATATTATTGAATTGTATAAACTGTTATTAATATGATTATTGCTGCAGGCAAAGGAAGTCACGATATTATCGTGACTGCTATATACGAACAGTCACGATACTATCGGACTGTTAGTATATGACAGTCACGATAGTATCGTGACTGTCCAAGTATATTAATTCCGCCACGCCTTATGCATTATGTTTACCGTATGGTTCAAAACGATAATCATTAGGTTAGTTAATATGAACAGTCATGACTTATCAATTAATATGATAAGTCATGTCTTTTCATATTTACTTCTTCAGATTCTCTCTATATATATATAGTCATTGTATTTTTGTAGAATCAATCAATAACCAAGGCAATTGTATTCTACTGCATACATTCAGTTTACATCTTATGATCTATAATTACTTAACATGCTTATTAGTCATCTCCATCACCATTAAGCATGACTTGGATTAGTGAGTTAAAGTACTTACCAAATGCATTTACACATGTTGAAAATCCATTGCCAAGAAGAGAAAAATGCAATGTGTAGATGTATTTGGGTCTTTCTTCTACAAATAAAAACACGATACAGTAGTACCTATCTGTAGTTTCACTTACAGGAATGTAGTGCGAGTATTTGTTTGCTTAAAATGTGTATAATTAATTTTCATATTATAAGTTAGCAATTCGATGTCTCCTTGAGCGTCTATCAAGTGAATGAACAGAAAGATAGCATTTGCATGTTTGAAGATAGGTGGTCTTGCATCAAAGACTAGTAAAGAACCAATGCTGACAAAATGGGAAGTATTGAAAATTAGATGGGACTGCTGCTTATGATCCAAAATCTTCACAGAACAGATCTTTATTTTCATATGTTGCATATCCACTGGAAGATTAGTGAGACCAAACATTTATGGGCTGAAATTTGATATGTGCTATAGTCACAGGCTGTCACATGCATTCGTTATACTAATTCCATTGTCTTAATATCTCAAATACAAGTCTTAACTTCTAAAAAATCAGATGTATATGTATCATTAGGCTGATGTATATGATCTTATGTCTGAAAGAGAAAAAGGAAAGGAGCTTTTATAGTCCACGATACCGACTGTCTGTTTTTGGGTCTACAAATGGTGACAATAATTTGGGACTACCCTGTACTCCTTGCCGAAGGGACCTAACTGTGCTACAAAAGAGGTGTACATCCCCTACCCCCTGGTGGGATTTGAACTTGTGACATCTCTTCCAAGAGCACAAGTTCAGTTCTCCACCACCAGGCAGTGTAATGTATTAATTATTTAAGATGAGACAATGCTCCATATCATTATGTGCAATGGTTATTGTTCCTCTTGCAATGATAGAGTGCCCATTTATTTCTAAAATTAATATACAACAATGGAAATGTAAAGGAGTGTTATGCACAAAATAGTTGAATTAAGAGCATCTTAGGAATCAACCAAATTATGTGTTTGTGTTTTATAGGTGTTTTTCAAGCGTTTCTGTAATTTTATGTTGCTGCAGTTAATGTTCTTCCTTTGTTTTTATCACAGTGAATTCATGCAAGTCAACAGTGATCTCGTTGTGCTCTATACAATCTTATGACCATTATTAAGATGTCCATGTGCTCAAAGTTACACCTCATGTCTTAATGTAATCTGTAGCATGTTTTCATTAGAAAATGATTCCTTGATTGGACCATTTACCAAAGTATTTGAGTCTATCGCCAAAATGTAAGATTTCTGATTTAGTTTTTGGTCTTAGGAGGGTTCCGGAATGAAGCTGCATAAGTTTTTAGATTCACATCTGATGAACATAAAGGGTGGTCACTTCACACATTTCAAGGAGGCCAAGGCAGAGTCAAGGCCCAAATCATTTAATAAGGGGCCACTGATCCTTATCTCATATATCTAGGCTGATGTACTACATTGTTTTGCTTGGTATCATCTTATTATATCTCTTTCTTTTGTAATAAAAGGCCAAATCAATTGAAAGGAAGTGAGGAATAAGTGGGGATCATGAAGTAGTTGTTGAAAGCTTAGATGACTAAAGTTATATGATTTGAAATACTCAGGTCTATGCTTGAAAACTGTTGAAGCTCATGAAACTTATTATGTAACCATGTTCTGAAGCAATTAATTTTTTTTCTGTTGTGTTGAATGTTATCATATGTTGCATGGTTACATAGTCTTAAGATTTGGCTCTTGGAGAAAGAGGAGTGAAGAGTTTTCCACCATTGAGTTTATAAGGTTCTTGAGAGACTGTAATCTAGTTATAAATAGGTCACCGATTGTAAGGTAGTTTATGTAAAATTTACAAGATCTTTCCACAAAGAGAGGGTAGAGGTCAAAGAGTTGTCAACATTGCATTAACAATGGAATAAATCATTGAGGTAATGAGAAGTATCCAAATCCAACCCAATATTGTTGAACGAAATAGGAGGAGAGTTCATAACTCTGATGAAAGTGGTGAAGAGATGAGAATGGTAATAAACAAGCTGTAAAGCAAATTATACAATAGGAAGATTAAGATCAAGTAAGGATGCTGAAGGATATTTTAAATATGAATAAGGGGTTTAGTGCTCATGTTTCTACCTATGTTGATAGTTTAAACCCCAAGGAACTGATAGATTTGGGTGAGTTCTATAGATTAGTAGTTTGAATATGAGATTTTGAAAGAGTGAAGCTTGTTAAATCTAAGTTGAAAGGTCACGTTGCCATATGGTAGAGGGAAATATAACTAGAAGTAAATATGAGAATTAGAAAAAGATTTAAGGATGGTATCTAAATTAAATGCTAAGTTCATCCCTCTAAGTTACCAAGTGGAGTTGTTGATGCAATTGTAGAATTTACAACAAAGGGTTATGAATGACATTGAAGAATTCTGCAAGTTATTGATAAGGGCTAGTCATCATTAAGTTGATAAAGAGAAGATATCAAGGCATATCAATGGTTTGAGAGGATCTATTCAAGAAGAATTAAGGATGGTGAGACTCTAATTTGTTGAAGAGGGCCAGAGGCATATCAATCTACCTTAAAAGCTGAATACATTGTGAACAAGAAATTCAAAATAGATAGAGTAAATAAAGAGAAAGAGAAGGCCAATTTTAGAGAGATTGTGATAACAATCAAGGAATAGAGGTGGAGGATCAAGTTTGATGACCCATCTCCCAAGGAGAATCAAAACCATTGCTACAATGAGAGATCTAATGGTTATTAGTACAATATAGGAAGATATGGTAGAGTGAGTGAGTATTTCATGACACCTATTTCAATTGTGAAGTTGGAAGGACATCTCACAGTCACAAGGAAGTCATGAATCAAAACTAGAGAGAATTGCAAGAGCTACACATGTTGACAAGAAATTTCCATTCACAAGAGAATAAATGGACTAGAAAAGGGGGAGTCCTTGTTAATAAGAAGAGCTTTGTTAAAATGTATAGTTGATCAAAATGAACTAGCTCAAAGGAGAATTTTTTTTACAAGTATATATATGTAATATGCAGTCCTGTTTGTGTGCTGATTTTTTTTGTTTTTGTTTTTGATTTGTTTTGAATCTACTTGCAATACAAACAATGGCAGAATAGTGCAGATAAAAGGATAATATTGCAGCACCTTTTCAAACTCAATAGAATGAACATAACTCAAAAATAATACGGCTTAAAATTCCAGATTTAATTCATGATCTGATTTTTCAATATTTCTCAAATATAATGACAACCTAGTTCATAAAATGACATAACATATCAAATTCCAACATACCCACGAAATGCAGCCAAGAAATAACTAGAGCTGCTCACAAAATATGCATTCCAAAGGTGTCAAAATGCTTCCAAAATGGACGGCTAGTTCTGGAAATGACAAACAGCAGCAAAGCACTCCAATAAATGCAGATTCCAACTCTTACAAACCACAATGGTTGACTAGAAACCTCACGTGGCCTTTTAAGAAGTGGTATGGCTAGCTGGAAATGGTACAGACAGCTAAGTAGAAGATATAACTAACAAATAGAAAGAAACCTTCTACAATCTTCTCCAAATTTGTTCTCTTTAAATGATTAAATCTGATTTAGGAAAATCTGATATGTAATCTCCAATATGCCCAAATGTGACTTCTGAATGAAATCACCAAGTATTCTCTAGATCGTATCTCTCAACAGCATAGAGAATGTTGCCTGCAAGGGTTTTCATCCTCACAAACTAAAGATGAAGAAGCAATCCCCTCCAAGACATAAGCATATCAAAATCAAACTCAACGTGCCCAAATGAGAGCCCCGATCCTCCTTTTATAGCTTTTTAGCTGCTTTTTGAAAAAAAAAACACTTTTTTGCTTTTTCATTATTTTTCAAGAACGTCTTTTCTTTTTTCATTGTTTTTAAAAAAAACACTTATTTTGTTTTTTTGCTATTTTTTCGGGAATGCTATTTTTGCCCTTTTTTAATAAGAATCACCTCACTTTTTAATCTCTCAATGTAGCAATAAATAATCAAGGCCCATCCATTAAAATAAATCACATTTAATTTAATATTTGGCCTCAATAGTCCCTTCATTAAATAAATAAATTAAAATAATGATAAAGTAAATCTTAACTCGAACTTTATTAACTTATAACTTATCGTTATCTAATATAAAACCTCTGGACTATATCAAAGTCGAGATGATCATCAAAATTGGACTCATCGAGAACACTGAAAATAGCAAGCATGCCAACTGATTCTGTTGGTGCCCATAACTAACTTACTAAAAATAGTGGTGGAGAATTAACCCAAAAAGGCTCTAGAAAAAAGCGTTATGCTTATTCAACTGTCAGAATATGAAATCATACTTGATACTTCTTCCAAGATCCCCTAACCCTAAACATTAGCCCACGAGAATTGATTGAAAAGGCTAATGACTCCACCATGTTGAACTAGCTTAGGAAGGGGAGATTACAGTCTGTCCTTCTCAAAATTGCTTGTCCTCAAGCAATCGCAACTTTGGGTGTTGTAGAACTTGCTCATTTCCCATGTTGCATCTGTTGTCCGGCAATATGGGCAGTTAGGTAGTTGCACAATCGAGGGTAGGTAGTTAACGGGTGTGACAGTTCACCTCGCACCCCGTCGGTCCCTATTTGTATGTAGTCTCTCGATGGAAGAGACAAACATGTGATGATTATACTCTTGTACATGGTCATCTATGAGCAATGAAAGATACTTGAAGCTCTCTCTTATGCTGTGTTGTGTACTTTACTATTCTGTATGATTGCAGCAATCTAGTTTACCCATGAGGGCAATCAATTGGCGCTGTTGCCGACCTAATTTAGGAAGTGACGAACGTCAAGGACTACGGGGAATAAATGGGACTCCCTATTAACGAAAATGTTTGCACTAACGACGAAGGAGTTATAGAGCTCTTCCAAGGGTAACATGCACTAACCGCAAACTTCCACATTTTGTTTTAGACAACCATAAAAATTTTGTACGAAGGGAGGCTGTACGGGCGGTAGTTGCCGAAGATACTGTTTGGGACACGTTGAATGTCAGCCCCGCCGCCAATAGGTTGTTGCATAACCTGCCCTGTCTGCTAGCGCAAGCATCCCTTGCGCAGACGAATCGAACAAAGGAAGTTGAGCAGGAACAACGACAACAACAACTCTTGCGAAATTTTGCTGAGAATGACTGTCGGGAAGAAGAAGAACGTGATGAAACTCGACGAAGGACAAATTCATGAATTGTAAACCCTTTGGGAGGGAAAATAAAGAAGTAAATCTGTAATGACCAGGTCACATAGTTGACTCTCGTTGTACAGAGATGTGAATAAATAAAAGTGTCTTATTTTAACATGATGTGTTGCTAGAGAATTTATGCCCAATTTATTGAATAAAGATAGAAATAAGGACAAGTTGGATGCCTTGGAAGCCACACATGAAGCGTTAATCCTCGCACAACAAGTAGAACGCTTGTAATTTTTAACAATTTAACAACTTCAAGAAATTCGTACAGTGATATAATTTAATTTGAATCTTTTCAATACAGATAATTCAAACTACTGTAATTAACAATCGTTATTCTCTGAATTGTTCAAACATTTGTCACCAATAACAACAATTGCCGTTATCTAATTTATAAATTTATTGAAAACATTGGCACTTGTCAATGGAAATGATTGTACGGTGAATTGAATTACATTCAATTATTGTTTGTTGCAGCCTCCAAGATCAAGTCGCAGCTCCTAAGGTAAGTCACGCAACCTTCGTGAGAGTATTGCAACCTTCTCAAAAAGCCATGCAGCCAATACAAAAATGAAACGCAGCCTCTTGGATACCTCACGCAGCCAACAAAAGAAGTGACGCAAACTTCTAGATACAACACGCAGCCAAAGAAAATAATTACGTAGCTTGTACTTGCAGATTCCAGCTTAATGGAAGATATATCAGCCTTCCAACATGAACATTATTAAAACACCAGAGAGAAATCGATCCAGCCTGGAAACCCTCTATATCAAATATAAATTGATAATTCTTCCTCCAATTTGGTATACCTTAGCACCAAAATTTACATTCATAGATTCAGTATAAATTTCCAAAATTCAGTTTGCAAAATTCACCATCAATCAATGATGATTCAAATTGCAAAAATGAGGAATTAGTCCTCAAACCCTAGCCTTTCTTCTCCACTTCTCAAAACACAATTTTTTATCAAATGAACAATAGGTGAGTAAAGTGCTTTTTCGAGTTGAATATATAAGCTTTTTGAAAAAGCTTCAACTTTACTTTTTTCACTTAAGTAGCTTCTTCAACACAACATCATTTTATAACATTAAAGTTATAATGTCATAAAGTTATTAAATTAAAATAACTTAATTTAATAACGACAATTAAAATATGAAGCCACTGAATCTATCTAACTGAAACAAACTAACTTCTGACAACAGAGCCCCGAGCTCAAACTGCCCTGCTAGAAATAGCCATTTGCCAAAAATAGACAAACTATAAATAGTAAGTCTCTCAAACTGAAGATCCCTAATAAACGATCCTGAAACATTTGATAACATTGTGTAGACACCCTGCTAAACTAGGCCATACCCAAAATACCACTTACTAAAAATAGTAAGTCGTCCAATCTGACCCACAAAGAGCAGACCTGACAACCAAAACCTGAAGAATGGAATCCAATCACTGGCTCTGTCAACTGACCCCCTTTGATCACCTGATTAGCTTATGAGGGTCGCCAAACTAAGCTAATCCCAAAGGTTTGAAAAACGGGGACATTACAGTCCTCCCTTCCCAAGATTGCTTGTCCTCAAGCAATCAGGAAAAACAAGCAACATCACAGTCCACCCGGATCCCAAGGATGGTCATGAGTAATGTCCTGATCCTCACCATATTCTTGTGAAGAAATCATCAACATCAACAGTACAAACATCACCAACTGAGAAATTGCACTCAACACCCAAACAACCGACATCACTGACAACATCATCTGAAGACCAACTGTAGGTGCCAATGGAGGAAACAACTCAGCGGAACTCAACCCAACTAAAACATCAACTCTGTCAATACTCGAGTCCCTGTCTAACTGACACTCACACCCAATTGCACTGAGAAGATGACAATGACCAAATGTACCTGAATCACTATTACCAACTCTAACCTCTGATAAACTGTCTTGGGTGTGTGGATACTGTTAGCAGTCTAACTTGCAACTGTCGATCCCATCTGCACAAGATGGAGCTAACCCATTCCATAATGGATGGAATGAAACTGGAGCCAACCCACACCGATGCGAAACCAAATGCTCTACCTGTGGGTCAAATGAAAAGTGATGAGCACTCCTCACAGTGTAATGCCGATAAAAACTCCCAATCTCTGTCAAGGGCTCATTAGTATCAGTCTGGGAATCAGAAGATGACTCCAATCTCTGACTCCGAACTATCGGTCGGGCAGGATCCTGAGCAATCCTCTTAGCAAACCCAACCTCGAAATCCCTGTGGAGAAGCATAGTAGATAGAGTCTCTACAATCTTTCCTTCCAACCTCCGAATAGCACGAGAGCCTCGGATGAGAGTACCCTCAGACACTCTGTATGAATCCTCTCGCACATCCGAACTCTCCAACAGATACTCCATGAAGGACTTTGTGCAGTAGAAATTATGTGGAAGCATCGACCTGCTCCCCAACGACCCACAACTGATCCCTCTGAAAATGTGGCACTGCCAACTGTCCAATGCTATCAGCTATATGAGATGAAGAAATAGATTTGCTTCTAGCAAAAGGAAACAAATCAACATGAGAGCTTGATTCCACTGATACTCTTACCTCATCCGAACCTACTGCACCCATATCCTGGATAGATGTGTCTGCCACATCATCATGTCCCTCATCCCCAACCGTAGAAGCAAACTCACCACCAACCACCTCAATGTGCAACCGAACTGGGTCTGGGGCTAGTGTGGACCGAACATGCTCCAACTCTACGATCACCTCCTCTAATTGTGACTGTGACTCCTGGAAAGCCAATTGGGTACACTGCAGTGAGTCCACGGTCACCTCTAACTCATGGGTGAGATCAACTACCTCCTCCTCTTTCCCTAACAATGTCTCATAACTAGTACACCCCCACTCCAGAAGGTAATCCCTGTCAGCGACTAACTGTGAATAATTATGCTTTAAGACCCTGATAGCCTCTCGAAGCGCATGAACCTGTGCTAGGGAAAGACTACTATCACCATGCTCATCTGACATAGGAGCACCCTAACCAGCTACGACCAACATTTGACGAATAGCATCATAATGCTCAATAGCTGAAGAGATGTCTTTGTCATTCACCTTCAGCTGACTAGACACATGATGCCTATGTAAGCCTTGCCTCCTATGCAAGCTCTCTGTCCCACTAACTGCACTGTGATAGGAAGCTGTATCAGAACTGCTCACCACAAGATTGCTCATACATGAGCTATCGTCCCTGCACAACTCTGCATCCGAGATACAACTACTATGTACCTCAACCAACTCCTCATCCAAAGAAATGGAAGCCCTCGCAATATCAAACTCTTCGCATGTCTCAGCATCCACCTCAATAGTAAGATCCTGTAAACATCGATCCTGGGACTCATCCAAAACCTCCTCGGAGTCATCACCCAACATCTCACAAGGGGTGTCATACCCAGTGTGGCTCATAGCATCATCGAATGTATCATCAAATGTGTTCATACTATATGCATCCACATCTCCTATTAAAGCCTCAATTGTTGACACCTGACTCTGCACACATGACCCAACGTTAGGCTGTACACCAATAATGCTGGAGCATGAACCACCATATACCGACTTTGCTATAATGCCCAGATCACCAACATCACAGCTAGGTGACTCCATACATGCATTGGTCCCATATGAGGAAGCAGCTGCCTCTTGCACTAGAGCAACACTACAATAGTTGACATATAAGTCTCCAATAACAACTCCCTCCTCGGGAGAGTCTGAACACTCGGTGACAACTACAACATCAACTGCCTCTGAACTAACTGTAGCGACTATTGTGGGAGCCTCAACCTGTTGAAGCCTAGTGTTGCTGTCCACCAAGGGCACTGATACATCCACATGTCCCTGTGAAATAAGTCCATCATCAGCATAACGGATAGGACTAGCAGGTGCCGTACTAAATATAGGTACATCTGCATCATGGACACCTGTTGGAGAAAACTCAAGCTTTCTTCCCTACAATCTCGTTGTTGGCCTTCTAAAGGCAGAAACCATATACCTCGCTGCCCTCTCAACTGTCTCTGGATCCGACAAGCTCTCCGCCAACCTTTGTTGATGAAGTTTAAGTTTCTCCATACTTTCCATCAAGGCATTTAATTCCTCTTTTTTTCCCACACTACTACGCCGACTCCTAGAACTAAGCCTCTTGTATTTATCCATAGCTAGAAAATGCAAGAGTGCTGGTCACTCCGCATATAACATCAGATCTGAAATAATAATGAATTTCATACCCCATAGGATGGTAGGAAACATGCTCTAATACCACTGTAAAGAGCCCAATTGGCTCTCAATTGTTCACGCTTATAATTTTTAACAATTTAACAACTTCAAGAAATTCACACAGTGATATAATTTAATTTGAATCTTTTCAATTCAGATAATTGAAACTACTGTAATTAACAATCATTATTCTCTGAATTGTTCAAACATCTGTCACCAATAACAACAATTGCCATTATCTAAATTTATAAATTTATTGAAAATATTGGCACCTGACAATGGAAATGATTGTACCGTGAATTGAATTACATTCAATTATTGTTTGTTGCAGCCTCCAAGATCAAGTTGCAGCTCCTAAGGTAAGTCATGCAACCTTCTCAAAAAGCCATGCAGCCAATACAAAAATGAAACGCAGCCTCCTGGATACCTCACGCAGCCAATAGAAGAAGTGACACAGCCTTCTAGATACAACACACAGCCAAAGAAAATAATTACGCAACTTGTACTTGCAGATTCCAGCTTAATGGAAGATATATCAGCCTTGCAACATGAACATTATTAAAACACCAGAGAGAAATCGATCCAGCCTAGAAATCCTCTGTATCAAATATAAATTGATAATTCTTACTCCAATTTGGTATACCTTAGCACCAAAATTTACATTCGCAGATTCAGTATAAATTTCCAGAATTCAGTTTGCAAAATTCACCATCAATCAGTGATGATTCAAATTGCAAAAATGAGGAATCAATCCTCAAACCCTAGCCTTTCTTCTCCACTTCTCAAAACACAATTTTTTATCAAATGAACAATAGGTGAGTAAAGTGCTTTTTCGAGTTGAATATATAAGTTTTTTGAAAAAGCTTCAACTTTACTTTTTTCACTTAAGTAGCTTCTTCAACACAACATCATTTTATAACATTAAAGTTATAAAGTTATTAAATTAAAATAACTTAATTTAATAACGACAATTAAAATATGAAGCCACTGAATCTATCTGACTGAAACAAACTAACTTCTGACAACAGAGCCTCGAGCTCAAACTGCCCTGCCAGAAATAGCCATCTGCCAAAAATAGACAAACTATAAATAGTAAGTCTCTCAAATTGGAGATCCCTAATAAACGATCCTGAAACATCTGATAACACTGTGTAGACACCCTGCTAAACCAGGCCATACCCAAAATACCACTTACTAAAAATAGAAAGTAGTCCAATTTGACCCACAAAGAGCAGACCGTCACAACTAGAACCTCAAGAATGAAATCTAATCACTGGCTTTGCCAACTAACCCCCTCTGATCACCTGATTAGCTTATGAGGGTTGACAAATTAAGCTAATCCCAAAGGTATGGAAAACGGGGACATTACAACAACTAACCGAAGGGGACCATGGAGGTGTCACAGAAGGTGACCACAGGGTTTTTATGAGAGGTGTACCGATCGAAGGGGAACACTCGCCAAAACGTTGGCATGTAAGAAGTAGCGAAGAGTTACTTGAGGAGACAAGGCAAAGGCTAAACTGGATTGAGGAAACACGAGAGTAGTTTATAAACCTATCTCTCACACCATGGACGGAGGGAATTTGAGGCCGGAGTGACCGAAGAAAAGGGGGAGAAGAAGCGAGGGAAGTTGAGGACATTGGGGCAAGGAGTGTCGGAGGGACACCGCATGGTGGACAAAGCAACCCCTCAGGATCGAACGCACCCAGTTCAAGAGCACAGCCAACGGGCTCCAGTCAACCAACCAGAGGAAACATAAATATGTCTCAAAAACATAAATTACCAAAGTTCATAGGCGACGGGAAGGAGGATCCCGTGAGACATTGCCGAACCTGTGAGACTATTTGGACAAGGAACGGAGTTACGGATAAAGACGAGTGGGTCCACCAGTTCCCAACAACCCTTCAAGGAGTTTCCGTGGATTGGTACTCGGACATGGACAAGACAACGATAAGTTCATAGGACGATCTGAAGAAGGAATTCCAAGTGGAATTCAGACTGCTTTGGGGTGACAATGAAGTAGTTGCAGAAATATATAGCTCGAAGCAAGGAAAGAAAGAAACTTTAAGAGCCTATAATTGGATGCTTAAGGAAATGCTGGGGAGGATGGCAACCCAGTCGACCGACGAACTAAAGAAAAGATGGTTCGTAGAGGGATTGAATGCTTTCCTCCGGAAGAAGATGAAAATAGTGCCACCTACATCGTATGCATACACTTATGATAGGGCAATCAACTTGGAAAGTGAAGATAAGACGTCAAAGAAGAAGAAGTAAAGTAAGTCCTCATCCAAAAGTGACGAATCATTGGACGAGAGCAGCAATAGTGAGGACGAATCCAATAAGAAGGTGCAAGCCCTCCAGAAAGACATGGAGAGGATGATGAAAGAGTTTAAAACGATGAAGGGGAACACGGGACGCAATGACGAAGGAGAGATGTGGTGCACGAAGTGCAAGGAGAGCGGCCACACGAAGGGGTCGTGCTCGAAGAAAGCATTTTGCAACATCTGCCAAGCGATGGGTCATTCCACTAAGGAATGCCCATACAATATGAAGACGAGAAGTCAACAGGTGCTTTTCACATAGGAGCGACCATCTACCTCCGTGGCAACAAACTGTAAGTTTTTTGCAAATTCTGAAGATATAATACTAATGGAGTATTAATACCTTGCTGCAAATCGATCTACTACAATTTTGGGCTGAACGTTATTGTTCTGGAAGTTTGCAATAAATTGTGGAAATTATATTTTATTTCTTCACTAAATCGCTAAGGAGCAGATTGCTAGAAGAGCAGACTTAAGATTGTATTGTGTGTCCTCTATCCACAATCTTGCTCCTACTTATATATTAACCAAGGGTCTTGTCTTTTCATAAGACACCCCTTCTAGGTCGGCCCTCCATGAAACAACCTATTCCTCTACAAATCGGTGCCCTTGCCCATTAACTAATAGTTAATTATTAATTAACTACAATAGTCAAATACAAGGCATATAAATATGCCTGGCAAATCGCCGATCTGTTCTAGGGAGATGTAGTTATCATGAGGTCATATATAAAGGAAATTACATGCATTTTAGATCTGTCTAATCTGAAGAATCAAAACATTAATATGATCAAGTTATCAGGATTTAACATTCCCTCTTAACTTGATAATATAAATGAGAGAAACATATCTAGCAACATCGTTATGATGACTAAGCATAGATTTGTACTCTATATCTATTTGATTCTTCCAAGCATGTAGTATCATGGTACACATGATACTTGTCATATTACTAAACTTGTAATATGAATTATCACTAATACTTGTGATAACAGTATTACATGTGATGCAATACACAGGATAAAATCCGGAAAATGATTAAATTCTTCCTTTATCCAAATTGTGACTCGTAGGCACTGACAAGCCTATATCACAATATGACCCTGAATTAAGATCTGCCAGTACACAGTATAAAATCTGGAGAATGATTAAATTCTTCCTTTATCCAAATGTGACTCATAGGCATAGAAATGTCTATATCACAATATGATCTTTAATTCATCCAGATTTGCCAGTAGTTCCCTATTGTTTTAGAACATTATCTCAGAGATCGTCATCTCATATAATGTCTATTCATTATCACAGAGATCGCCACCTCTTTAGATAATAAACACAAATGGTGAAGCCCATAACAGTCAATAGCTTGACAATAATAATTTAACAAAATTATTTTATTAATAATCAAAGAATACAAATGAGTTATAATTCAACCATACCAAGTCTTTTTCTGAAGTGATCTATCTTCACTCAAGAGAGAGGTTTGGTAAGAATATTTGCTGTCTGATCTGCAGTACAAATGTATCTTAACTTGACAGTATTCCTGTCTACCATATCTCTTACATAATGGTAAGGAATTTCAATATGCTTGGATCTGTCATGAAAAACTGGATTCACAGAAAGCTTGATGCAACTTTGATTATCACAATGAATGATAGTGGGATTCATGGGTTGACCAAATAATCCCACAAGTAACTTTTTAAGCCAAACTGCTTCCCGAGAAGCCATTGCAGCTGTAGTGTATTCAGCTTCTGTGGAACTCTGTGCTACTGATGTCTGCTTTCTGCATATCCATGATATCATCGTTGATCCTAAACTGAAACAACATCTTGAAGTGCTTTTCCTATCAGTAACACTTCCAGCCCAATTTGAGTCTGTGAATCCATGTAAGTCCAAGTCAACTTTCTCATACTTGAGCCCAAGGTTAAGAGTGCCTTGTAAGTATCTCATAATGTGTTTGACTGCAACCAGGTGAATCTCCTTTGGTTCACACATAAACTGACTTAAGGCATTAATTGCATAGCAAATATCAGGTCTTGTATTTACCAAGTACATGAGAGACCCAATCATCTGGTTATAAAGAGTAGAATCTATGGAGGGTGATTCTGCTGCTGCTTCCTTAAGTTTGTGTAGGTTAGTCTCCATTGGAGAAGACATAGGTTTGCAGTTTCACATTCCAAATCTCTTCAAGATGTCTAATGTATACTTTCCTTGATTAAGTATGATGATGTCAGAGTTTTTCCATACTTCCAATCCTATGAAGTAATGGAGGAGTCCTAAATCTTTCATGTCAAATTCTCTGATTAGATCTTTCTTGCATTGATCTATAAGATGATCATCACCTATTATTAGTAAATCATCAACATATAGTATCAAAATTATCATATCATCTTTATCCTTTTTATAATAGAGATTTGGATCAGCTTCATTCTTGGAGAATCCTAAACTGGTGAGATACTTATCGATTCTTTCATACTATGCCCTTGGAGCCTGTTTAAGCCCATAGAGAGCTTTCTTGAGCCCGCAAACAAAAACTTTAGGGTTATGAGTTTCAAATCCTTCAAGTTGTTCCAAATATACCTCTTCAGTAATCTTTCCATTCAGAAATGTTGTTTTCACATCGATCTGATGTACTTTCCATCCCTTCAATGCTGCAATAGCTAGGACTGCTCTTATAGAGGTGTATCTGGCAACTGGAGCAAAGATTTCTTTATAATCAATTCCCTCCTTTTGAGAGAATCCTCTGGCTATGAATCTGGCCTTATATTTTTCAATGCTACCATTAGTAGCATGCTCGATTTTAAATATCCAGTTAGAAAAAGCAACAGATTTTCCCTCAGGCCTTGGAACAATTTCCCAAACATCATTCTTAATAATGGATTGGTATTCTTCTGTCATAGCATCCTTCCAAGCTGTATGTTTAATAGCATCTAAAACATTGGTTGGTTTTGATTTAGATAAATCACTCATGTTTGCAGCATAGCTAGAGAATCTTTTGGGTCTTTTGCTTTCTCTGAAGGTTCCTTTTGGTGCAGAGAAGTCCCGTGCTTCTTCTATAGTCTTAGAGGCCCATAGTGGTCTTTTCTTAGGATTTTGAGTTTCCTCAAGATTAAGATTTTGAATTTCACCTTCAATTTCTTCAATGTTCTCCCTCGGAAACTCAGGTTCATGATTTTCTTCAGAACTAGGTATATGTGAAGGATCTTCAGAACTTAGGGCTCTTTTGAATGCTAAATCTTCTTCAAATGTTACATCCCTACTAAGTTCAATGTTTTTTTGACCAGGTATGTAAACTCTATATGCTTTGGATGTTTCACTGTATCCAACAAAAATACCTCTTCTGCCTAAAGGTTCAAGTTTAGTTCTTTTCTCTTTAGGAATATGAATGTAAACAGCACACCCAAATATTCTAAGATGACTGATATTTGGTTTAGAATTAGAGAAGACTTTCTCAGGAGTTTTATCTCCGAGGTGGGAGTGAGGGCATCTGTTTTGAATATAGACAGCAGTACATGTGGCTTTTGCCCAAAGATAGAATCCTAAATTTTGGTCAAGTAGCATAGCTCTTGCAGCTTCCACAATTGTCCTATTCTTTCTTTCTACTATCCCATTTTGCTGAGGATTGTAAGGAACAATACACTCCCTCTTAATCCCTGCTTCTTTACAAAAATCCTTAAACAAATCTGAAGTATAGTCCCCTCCATTATCAGTCCTAAGAGTTTTAATTTTGTGTCCTGATAGATTTTCAGTTAAGGATTTGAATTCTTTAAATCTTTTAAGGATTTCTTCTGATTCTTTACATTTCAAGAAGTAAATCCATGTCTTCCTAGAGAAGTCATCCATAAAGAGTACATAGTACAAAAATCCTTCGAGAGAAGGAACAGACATAGGTCCACATAAATCTGAGTGGACTAATTCTAAAACATTGTTAGTTTTTCTAGTGCTATTTTGAAATGGACTTTTGGTGTTCTTACCTAGTGCACATCCTTTGCATATGCTTGAATGATCTTTGTTCAACTTAGGTAAACCAGTAATCATCTTCTCCATAGTTGATAAGGCTTTGAAGTTTAGGTGCCCTAACCTTCTATGCCATACTTCGTTTATATCTGCAGCTTCATGAACTAAGGCTTGAATAGGTTCCGAACATAGTTCATACAGGTATCCCTTCCTTTGATCAATCAATTTTGATTTCTTAATAGAAGAGTTTTTAGGCCAGGTCATTACCTTTCCATCCATAAATGCTACCTTATATCCATCATCCTCAAGTGCTGTGACAGAAATTAGGTTCCTCTTGATTCCGGGTACATATAGTACTCTTTTGAGGTGTAAGGAGATGCCTGATTTTAGTTTTAAGGTGCAGCTTCCAACTCCTTTGACTGGATGTGCAGAACCGTCACCTATGGTAACTTCTTCATCGGTTTCCTCCGTCATTGAATCCAATCCTTCTTTATACCCCGTAATGTGTCTGGATGATCCACTATCAATTACCCAAGAGTTGAGTTTGCTAGATACATCATTTGATAGTGCTGAATACAGTACATAATTTTCAGGATCATAGTCTTCGTTTGTCTTAGTTACCTCTGTGAAATTTACTTGCTGTTTCGTATTCTCAGGGCAGTCTGACTTATAATGTCCAAGTTTCTCACATTTGAAGCATTTGACTTTAGATATGTCCCTCTTGAATTTGTTATTGCCTTGAGGGGCCTTCTTCTTAAAGTGTTTCTTTTTTCCTATGTAGGAATTTGTGTTGAAAACATGAAGTTCTTCATCTCCAGTTTTCGATTTCAGTCCTTTCTTAAGTTGCCTAGATTCTTCTTGAAGGCAGTCTCCTTTAAGTCTGTTGAAGTCTGGGAGTTTGTCTCTAGCACTTACTCCTTGTGAGAATGTTTCCCATGAATCCGGTAACCCATCTATAGCCATAAGTGACAGCTCTTTGTCTTCAATTATGGTCCCTATACTTGCAAGTTCATATCTTAGACTAGCCACCTTTAGGAAGTATGAATTCATAGATTCTCCCTTCCTTATTTTTATATGATTTAGTTGCCTTTTTAGTGCAAGGGTTCTAGTTGCATTGTTAACCTCATATGCATTAATTAATGAACTCATCATATTAAATGCTGTCTGATGTTTCATTAGCATAGGTACTATTTCATTTTTAACTCCATCTAATGTGATTTTCATGGCTTTCCTGTTTCCTTTAATCCAGTTAGTTTTATGAGGATCAACATCAGGTTGCTTGGATTCCTTATCAACAAACTGTATTACATCATTGTCTTCAAGAGCCATCATAATTCTGAATTTCCATGCAACGAAGTGTTCTTTTCCATTAAACCTGTCTTCGGGTTTGATTGCGTTGGCCATTGAAGGTAGAAGGATGTTGCTTAGATATTTTCAAATCTGATTGTCAATTTGCAGCGCCTAGGTTCGACAACTTGGCTCTGATACCATGTAAGTTTTTTGCAAATTTTGAAGATATAATACTAATGGAGTATTAATACCTTGCTGCAAATCGATCTACTACAATTCTGGGCTGAATGTTATTGTTCTGGTAGTTTGCAATAAATTCTGGAAATTATATTTTATTTTTGCACTAAATCGCTAAGGAGCAGATTGCTAGAAGAGCAGACTTAAGATTGTATTGTGTGTCCTCTATCCACAATCTTGCTCCTACTTATATATTAACCAAGGGTCTTGTCTTTTCATAAGACACACCCCTTCTAGGTCGACGCTCCATGAAACAATCTATTCCTCTACAAATCGGCGCCCTTGTCCATTAACTAATAGTTAATTATTAATTAACTACAATAGTCAAATACAAGGCATATAAATATGCTTGGCAAATCACCGATCTATTCTAGGGAGATGTATTGATCATGAGGCCATATATAAAGGAAATTACATGCATTTTAGATCTGTCTAATCTAAAGAATCAGAACATTAATATGATCAAGTTATCAGGATTTAACACAAACCCTAACCAACAAACGAATAACAATGCATCATTCGGCGGATTCCAAAACAACTAGTGTGGAGGAAGAGGAGCTAATGATAACAGAAGCCGAATACAATACGATTCGAAGGGACCCCCAATGATTCAGTGTTGGGCGTGCAACTAGTGGGGCCACTTCGCCCGAGACTGCACAAAAGGTGACACACCACAAAAGTTGTGTCAATGGTGCGGCCCCGGAGATCACAAAGATGCTAACTGTCCAAAGCACGGCATGAACCTCCTTAACATTGAAGAAGAAAGGGTACTCACTGTCACTTGAAACCAAGCAAAACAAGCAATGTACCCGGATCCCCGTATTGAAAAGTAGAGAGGACGAGAGGCAAAGGAAGAAGTAGAGAAAGCCATGAAGGTGGGGAAGGACACGTACGAGAGAGTGGGCACTTCCGGGCAAACAGAGGCAGAAAACAATATACTACGACAGATGTTACAGATGGAGGTGCCGGTCAAAATCCAGAATCTCCTCCATACCATGCGTCAATTGAAGAGGACATTAGTAAATGCTTGTCCTGTACAACCTAATACTACGTCACAATCTAGCACCACACAATAGACGTATGTTCTAGGTGGATCAACAATGGACCCTATGCTCTTGGCAGTGAATAATGGCCGGTACCCGACAGTCGTCGAAATGGGTGTCCTAGGAACAATTCTTATGGACACCATAGTCGATGGCGGTTCCAGAGTGAATGTTCTTCCGGAAGAAACGTGGAAGAAACTAGGTAAGCCAATGCTATGGCCTCCGACCTTCAACCTGTTGGGCGCAGACCAACAAGAAATTAAACCCCTGGGGACACTCATGGCCCAACAAGTTACCATCGGCACGCAACCCTTCGTGCTAGACTTTGTGGTCATTCCATTGAAGAAAAAGTGGTATGATGCTATTCTTGGCCGAGGGTGGCTCGTCGAAGCAAGAGCCACTCACAATTGGAAGAGAAATACCCTCTCCATGGAAAGTGGTGGGAGAAAATTTGTCATTGACCTCCGTACACAAATGGTAAGTGAAGAAATCACACCATCTTCAGAGTTTGAGTCCGACGGGGAGCATGGTGGAATGGATGAGGGGAGGAACCGAATGGAACCCAATGAGAAGGGTGTATTGGAACTTGAGGAATGTTTGGAAGATGACACAGGTTCAATGAACGGATTCTTCCATTAGCAGATGGAAGACTAAATTTTTTTTCACAGTTACATGTTGGGGGTGGAAGAGATAGAGCAGGAGTTGGAAAAGGAAGTGTTTCCAATGGAGTACGGGGAATACAAAGAAGGAGAGGCCCGCGTGAATGAGAGCTCGACTCACAAATTTGATGTTGAAGGACCACTCAAGTACGAAGAATTGTCCCTACAAGTTACCAACCTCGGAGATGAGCAAAGCCCGCACTACATATTGGTTGGCGATGACTGGAATCCAGTACTGAAAGCTGCAGCGTTCAAAATATTCATGAATATAAGGAAATTCAACGCATGCTCGAGGCATGGATTATCTTCAAAGTACAGACAAGTGATTGGGTATCACCCATAGTAATATCATTAAAGGAGGCCAATGAGATCAGAAGTTGTGTTGACTTCAGATGCTTAAACGCCGTCACCATAAAGGATCCCTTCCCCATTCCATTCACAGACACAATCCTCGAAGAAGTTGCCGGACATGAAATGTATTCGTTCATGGATGGATTTTCGGGGTATAACTAAATTTCAATTGCAGAAGAAGATAAGTTGAAAACCACGTTTGTGGTGGAGGACGGGGTGTACACATATAATCGGATGCCCTTCAGTCTATGCAATGCACCCGACACATTTCAGAGAATAATTCTTCACATTTTTGATAAAATGTTAGTGGGGAACTTTCGAGCTTTCCTTGACGATTGGTCTATCTTTAGTGGGCAGGACACACACTTGGTGACGTTAGGAGAATGTATGGAAAGGTGCCAACAGGCACGGTTCGCACTCAATCCGAAGAAGTGCAGATTTATGGTCCCACAGGGCAAGCTTTTAGGTCACATCGTATGTAAGATAGGATTGAAAACTGATCCCGACAAGGTCCAAGTAATAGTAGAAATGGAAGCCCCTAGGGATGTGATGGGAGTGAAGTCATTCTTAGGACTCATCGGCTATTATAGACGATTCATCAAGAACTTCGCACAAGTCTCTTGTCCCCTCGACAGGCTGACGCGGAAGGGGGAACCACATGTGTGGGGTACGGAACAGGAAGTTGCATTTGGAGAACTGAAGACGAGGCTGGTCGGAGCACCAATCCTAGCATATCCCAATTGGGATAAGGAATTCCACGTACATGTGGATGCTTCTAACTTTGCAATCGGTGCAACTCTGGCACAAATTGGTGATCACGGCCTAGATCATCCTATCTATTTTGCCAGTAGACTATTGTCGAGAGCCAAGAAGAACTATAGCATGACAGAGCGAGAGGCCCTTAGAATGGTGTACATGGTGCAAAAGTTCAGGTACTGTCTATTGGCAACACCGTTCACATTTTACGTGGACCACCAGGCACTGATGTACTTGGTGAACAAACCAATCATACAGGGGAGGGTGAGTAGATGGTTGCTACTTCAAGAATTCACCTTCACCATTATTGTGCAGCCTGGAAAGAGCCATGTCATTGCGGATCAACTCTCTTGAATCAAGTCGGGAGAACTGCCGGAAGGAATTAATGATGATTTTCCAAACGCACACCTATTTCTTATTGCTATCCTTTCGAAATGGTACAAAAGCATTGGCGAATATCTATTGACATCACAATTTCCAAGGGAAATGCTGCTAGGAGAGCGACGAAAGCTAGTACTGAGAAGTAAAATGTTTCAATTGATCAATGGACTTTTGTATAAGATGGGCCCAAACCAAGTGTTGCGAAGGTGTGTTATGGAGGAAGAAGAGCAAAGTGTCTTGAGGGAAGCTCACGAAGGCCCGACAGGCGGACATATGGGGCCAGACACGACGACACAAAAGTACTCCTGGAAGGGCTATGGTGGTCCACACTATACAATGACACTAGGGAATGGGTTATAAGCTGTGATACATGCCAACGAGCGGGGAAACCATTGAAAAGGGATTTTATGCCCTTAAACCCCTCACACGCACAAGAACTTTTCGAGCGATAGGGATTGGATTTTATTGGGCCCCTGAGAATAAGCAGAGCTCACAAGTGCCGATACATTGTGGTTGCCACTGAATACCTGATGAAGTGGGTGGAAGCACAGGCCCTGCTGGACAACTCGGCCTTGAGTATGACCAAATTCATATACGAGCAGATCATAACAAGGTACAAAATTCCCATTCAATTGACTAGTGATAGAGGAGGGCACTTCGTCAATCATGTCATTCGACTGTTGATGACGGAATTCAAAATCTTTCATTCCCTATCTAGTCCGTATTACCCTCGAGCCAATGGCCAGGCTGAGGCACCAAATAAAATTCTGGTGTCTGTCATTTACAAGTCTTGCGGGGTAGAGCATGAGGAATGGGAAGAGAAATTGCCTTCTGTGTTGTGGGGTTACAGAACAACGTACAAGGTGACCACAGGGCAAACACCCTTTCAATTGATGTACGGATAGGAAGCAATTGTCCCTGTCGAGTTGATGGTACCAAGTTTAAGGATAGCGGTGGAGAATAGACTCGGGGATATGAAAAGCCTTCGGGAAAGGTTGTACAATCTGAACAAGCTGGATGAGCGTCACATGATGGCACAGTGGGCTACGAAGGTTGCGCAACTCCGACGGAAGTCTTGGCACGACAAACATCTCAAGTGAGTATGCTTCACCCCGGGACAACTGGTATTAAAATATAATGGCAAGAATGAGATCAAGCCCGACAAGTTTAAAGTTAAGTGGCTGGGGCCATACTGAGTCCGACAAGTTGGCAACAATGGGGCAATCAAATTATGGATGCTCGATGGTAAGGAAGTCCTTGATATAGTAAATGGGTCCACATTAAAGCCATACCACGAAAGGTGACAGGGAGACGACCTAGTTCACGTTGGCGGGCCCAACCAAACGGTTTAAAAAAAAAACCACCGTACGGAGTTGAAAAGTGCAAACTTAAACCGTACGACATTTAAAGGCCGTATGGTCAAGGTTGTACAAGGTAAGCTGCAAGGAACGAAAGAACGAAGAGGACTGTACTAAGAAGACCGTACAACCACTTCATTAAAAAATGCAAAGAACGAAAACATTTTGTACGACTTGGGGAAAATCATGTCCATACGGTGTTAGGAGGTAATAAAAACAACACAAAAAGAAGACCGTACGGTTTCGTACGATAGCTAGAGAAGTCCGTACGACTGTACGAACACGTGGAATAGGAGGCATATAAAGTTAAGGTGTACGACTTTTTTTTTTTTTTTTGAAAATTAAAACGAGTAGTGTTGGGGGCAGGAAGTTTGTACATTTTTGTACGGAAGTAAGAAGAGGGAAAACAAATTAAATGAAATATTGCAAATTCGTATAGCCGTACGGTCAAAAAGGGATAAAGCAGAGAATAGTTCATGGTTGTCCATACCAGGAGAAGAAATCACACAAGGGAGAGCAAGGAAAAAGTACTGAAGACCTAACCGTTTCACCAGGTAGTAAGGGATTGATCATATTTGTTTGCACAAAGAGACAATAGCAAAACCATCAATGGATACAGGAAAAAAGAAATGGAATTGGAGAATGGAGTTACAAGTAGGTGACAAGAGAGCCAAGGTACTACCGTCAGGAGTAAAAATTGCAGGCAAGGCAGATGCTAGCACAAGTACAAAGAAGAAATCGAGGGATAAGGCACAGATGGTTGACTAGAGGGAAACAGTGATTGCACATACAGTTACATTTGAGGGTTTGAATGGATGGGGCTGTTGGAAATGGTGGCAAGAAACTCCTAACACAGATGATGTGAAGCGGAGTCTGTAGAAGGCGGAGGTACATTGGGCTGTGATGTGCCCTTATTTTGCATTTGTGACTTGGAGGGTCCGTTGAGAACCATGATCGAAATATTTGATCATTTTTTACAAATGAGCAACTTTCCCTACTTAGGGTACACCATCATAGTTTCCTTCAAAGTTGTAGACTTCACACGGGTGTTTGGCATTCTGGGACCGAAGGGCAATAAGATTGATACCAAGCATCGAAAAATGTCAAAGGAGGCAAAAGAGTACTGGGTTCAGATGGTTTCTCGTGAGCTCACACCCGCAGAGTTGGCTTCAGTCGCCAAGGCATCGAAAGGGTGGGGTATCAAGAAATCATTTTTCGTGGAAGGACATTGGCAGTGCATCATGGACATAATAAAGAGTAGGTTGACAGGCTCCAACCGTGCATCTGATATTTCCATCCTACGGATAAGTTTGATGAATGGTATACTGAACATGTGGGTGTACGATAGGACATCACTATTGGCAGAGCGCATATACGAGTTTATGACATTACAGTACATGACATTCTACATGCCGCACTATGCCATTGGGCTCTTCTTGGAAGCCACACGTACCTAGATACCCGAGGAGTTGTTGGAAGTCAAGCCAACAAGCATGCTGGCACCCGATGAGCCACCCATTCTCCTATGGAGGCATTTGGACACAGGAACCACACCACCAGGACAAAAGAGGAAGCGCCAAGTTGTTTTAGAGGAGTCCGAAAACATTGATAGTAGACAGGAGTCGACCATAACAACTTCTAGCAATTCGGAGGATAGTAGCGAGATGGAAGGTGAGGTTGATTCAATAGCCCATGAGGTAGTACAAGTGGCACCCACCCAAGTATTATTCACTCCACCACGACTGGCAGCAGTGCAATTCACTACACCAACTGCAGGGATGGTAACCACGACAAATACTCTGGTCTTTGGGTAGTTGAGGCAACCGGTGGAGATGATGAGACTTGCAGGAGTTGCGGAGGTAGTGGCTCAGCCTACGACGCCTACAAAGGAGGCAGGAGAGGTGGAAGTGGTAGAGGTGGTGGCAGAGTCTAGACCTGAGGAGTTGACTAATGGATTGGAGTGTAGGGAGAAGTTAGATAGCGCAAAAGTCCGAGAAGTGCGGAGTAGTGAGATGTAGGTAGAGGTTGTGGTTACCTCAATCACTCCTAGTATAGCATTTGTCACTTTCGATGCAACCCTCTTGGAGGACCCACCACGAGTAACACTTTCTACCGAGGCTGTTTCTACTTGGCTCACACGACTTTTTAAGATGACTCCCTTGGCACCTATGGGGGAGGGTCCCTCTCCTCGACGGGATACACCCTTAGAGGTCGTGGTATTGGACTGGGAGGCGTCCCCCGTGGGTACCTGTGCTTTGAGAGCGAGTCCGATGGTGGAGAGTCAGCCTTCCGGAGAGTTGGTGGTGGAGGAGGAGTTGGTAGACTATTCGGCGGCTGTGGTGAGTAGCGTAGTGGACTCGGTAGCCCAGGTAACTAAGGGAGGGTCGGAACTCCCAGCTTTCCCTGAGTCTCCTAGACAACCAGTTGGAGAGGATGTTGAGGCGTACTTGGCGGACGTGATTGCACATGGCTGTTGGGTAGTTGCTGCTGCACAGGCGAGGGCTCTCGAGAATGTTGATGAGGATCTCTAGAGGGTGCTCATTTCCCATGTTGCATCTTCTATTGGCAAGTTCCTTCATTTGACCAAATACTCTGTGATGTTCCTCCTTCGAAGAGTCTGCTCTCTAGTATCAATCATGACCTTTGAATCAAAATTAGCTCCCTCTACTCACCCAATGGTGGTAACTCAGATGAGGGAATCACATTGTGCCAGAGTGCCTTGTTGAGCCCGGATACTTGAAACACATTTGAAATTCTATTGCTACCTTGTGATTCAAGCTCATAGGCAACCTATCTATCATGCCCCCTATGGTGATGGACCTCTTCACATCATAACTCAATTTTATGAATTCTCATGTGAGAGACAAAATTGCAAAAGGATAAACAGTTCAAGTATGGCAAAGTTCATCAATACATTGGATAAGCTTAAAAATATTACCATTATGATATCAAAGATATAAGATTGGCAGATAGGATCACTTATTCACACATCGATAAAGGTCAAATCGAAGTTGTCATTGATGTTAAACATGACAAGTAATATGGTCTTAAGGAGTATGTTATACACACCATGATTCAGGTCAAAATGAATGACGACCTTTCAGCTTACAAAAGAGAAATCTTTATGCCTTATCTTTATAGAGGAGGTTGATACAATTGGAACCAAATGGTTTGATGGTGAAAGAATTGGTAATTATGTAGAATCACATATTTGAAGTAGAAGACAAGCTTTTTTCCATGATCACCAAAGAGCTTATAAGAGGGTCTTGCCTACTTGCAATTGAGAATTGTATTCTAAAGGATGAGGTGTAAAGAACATTTGGAATTGATGATGGTAATACAATTTACATGTATTGAAAGTGTTAAAGTATTGTGTGTTCGTGTTTAATAATCGAGGAGACAATCATGATATATATATATATAATAATTAATATGTAATGATGTTATTGAATCGACTGTTTAAGTCAAACATGATTAACGGTTAGGAAGTCATGTATGTATCGTGACTGGCATATGCTAAGGAAGTCACATATGCGTATTGTGACTGGCATATACGAACAGTCACGATACTATCGGACTGTTCGTATATGACAGTCACGGTAGTATTGTGACTGTCATATTCATTACTCATGCCACTGTTTGATATGCAATATATTTGCACTGGAAACAAAACGTTAATCTTATGTTAATACGATTTGTTAATACGAACAGTCATGGCTTATCATATATGATAAGTCATGACCGTTCATATTGACATCCTTTAGATTCAATATATATAGTTATTGTATTTTGTAGAATCAATCAATAACCAAGGCAATTGTATTCTACTGCATACATTCAGTATATATATCTTATCTCCTGAATTATAATTCCTTAACATGGTATTAGAGCCAAGTCATTAAAAGGAGATAAATTCAAAACCTATATAATCTATAGTTGAGCATATTCTTAAACGAAATTGTTGAGTTTAAATTTTTAGAAATGGCTCATTGCATGAGAATGGAAGATAAGTTAGAAGGTCCTTCAAATTTTATATCATGGAGAACTCGACTTACCTCTCTTCTTATGGAACTTGAGTTAGAGGAGTATATAGAGAAAGATATTAAAATACTCGAAGATGAAACAAAGAAGACAACATGGAAAAGGAGAAACAATAAAGCCAGAAAACTAATAATTGACTCTGTGAAAGACTCAATTCTTCCTAGCATATCTAGAATTACCAGTGCTTTTGAAATGTTTAAAATAATTCAAGATACATTTGAGATCAATAATGCCAGTAGAATTTTAACTTTGAAAAATAAACTTCTAAATATGAAAATGAACAAAGAAGAAACAATCACTTCTTACTTCTTGAGAATCTCTGAAATAAGAGACCAACTTCTTTGCATTGGAAATACAGTAGAAGACACTAAACTCACTCTAATTGCTCTCAAAGGTTTACCCACTTCATGGGAAACCTTCGTTCAATGTATAAGCACAAGACCACCTTTACCTAAATTCGAGCAACTAAAGAACGATTGTACTCAAGAGGAATCCAGGCTAGCTTCCAGAGGAATGGGGTCTAGTAATGGAAATGAATTACAAGCTCTCCACATTAAAAGCAACAAGAAAACATCTCAGAAAAGGAAGAGAAAATTCAGACAACCAAACAATGGGAAACAATTCAATAAAAAGGATTTTTCCATGGTAAAATGTTACAAATGCGACAAATACGGACATATTCACAAATATTGCCCTGAAAAACAAAAAATACAAGCAGCCCTAGCAGAATTGAAAAGACCTGAAAATTCACTCTTTTTCTTGGCCTTAGCAAGTGAATTAAATTCTAACAGAAGTACGTGGATAATAGATAGTGGTGCATCCAGACACATCACTGGATTCAGAGATCAATTTGAAACCTTCTCAGGAAACTCATCAGAAGAAGTAACTATTGGTGACAACTCCTCTTATTTTGTAAAAGGAATTGGGACCTGTTTATTAAAGATAAGAGATGGAGTAACCCTACAGTTGAAAGAAGTTTTGTATGTACCAGGAATAAAGAGAAATTTAATCTCTATTTTTGGACTAGCTGATCAAAGATACAGGGTAACATTCAATGAAGACAAAGTCCTTCTCTGGACTAAAAATTCTAATATAAAAAATGCCATTCATATAGGGTCCAGAGATGGTAGTTTGTACAAGCTATGTAATGAACAAAAGGTAGCCCTAAATCACAATGTTCAACAAGATAATGAGATTTGGCACAAAAGACTAGGTCATATTAGATATAGTGCCCTTCCAACATTATCTAAGATCACCTCTGGCATACCTTCCCTGAAATTTGATCACTCTAGCATTTGTAAGGGATGTACTTTAGGGAAGAACATTAAAGGATCTTTTCCCACCAGTGAACATAAGTCTAATAACATTCTAGAACTCATCCATACTGATGTGATGTGTCTGGCCCTATGTCTACCCCTTCCTTCTCCGGTGCCCTATATTACTTAATCTTTGTGGATGACTATTCAAGGAAATCATGGATATATTTTTTAAAACTTAAAGAGTCAAGTGAGATTCTAGCCAAATTTCAAGAACTCAAAGCACTAATAGAAAACCAAACTTGTAAGAAAATTAAAATTCTTAGATCAGACAATGGTGGGGAATTCACCTCTGATAATTTCAAAAACTATTGTAAACCTGTTGGGATTAAGAGGGAGTATACTGTACCTTATAATCCTCAACAGAATGGAGTAGCAAAAAGAAAGAATAGGACCATCATCGAAGCAGCAAAGGCCATGATGCATGATCGAAATATTCACATATCATATTGGGCAGAAGCTGCTAACACTGCAGTTTATATTCAAAACAGATGTCCTCATGCTATACTGAAAACACCACACCAGAAGTAGTCACAGGGGTTAAACCTGACTTAAGTCACTTAAGGGTGTTTGGCTGTCCTGTATATATACATGTACCAAAAGAAAAAAGGACGAAATTAGAACCTTTCGGCAAGAAAGGTATTTTTCTAGGCTACAGTGAGGACTCTAAAGGATACCGTATACATATACTTGGTCAGAAATTAGTTGAAATAAGCAGAGATGTTAAATTTGAAGAAAATTTCTTATCTACAGAAAATGAAGATAATATTTCTATAGATTTTGATAGAGATCCCTCAATTGAGAATGAGAGGGAGGATAACAATTCAAACATGGATTCAGCACCTATAAATAATGAAGAAACAATCCCTGACTTTGAACTTTCTTGCTCAGATAATGAAAATAATAAAAAGAGACCATTATGGGCCAGAAAAATGCTTGAGGAGAACAATGTGGAACAAACACAAATTTCCAGAGAGAACAAAAGAACTAGAACAGAAAAATGTTACACTGCTCTTCTAACTGAACTCTCAAAATCTGAACTTGTTAGTGTTGAGAAAGCCTTATCAGATCAAGCTTGGAGGGAAGCAATGGTTGACGAATATCAATCCATTCTAAAAAATGATGTATGGGATATTGTTCCTAGACCTAAACATAAGTCAGTTGTATCATAAAAATGGCTATTCAAAATCAAATATGCACGAGATGGGAGTATTGATAAACGCAAAGCTCGGTTTGTTGCAAGAGGTTTTTCACAGAAGGCAGGTATTGACTATGAAGAAACTTTTGCTCTAGTAGCTTGATACACATCTATTAGAACCATACTTGCCATTGCAGCCTCTAAAGGATGGAAAGTACATCAGATGGATGTTAAAACTGCATTTCTAAATGGTAAAATTGAGGAAGAAGTTTACATTGAACAACCGGAAAGATTCTTCACACATGACAAAGATAAACACGTATGCAAGTTAAAGAAAGCACTCTATGGACTTAAGCAGGCTCCTAGGGCATGGTACGAAAGAATCGATCAATACTTGAGCAAATTAGGGTACTCTAAGAATACTGCAGACCCTAATATATATTTCAAAATGAAAAAGGTGGTATGATAATTCTAGTTCGCTATGTCGATGACTTACTCATTACAGGAGAAGACTATCTTATTGATAAATGTAAAAAGGATCTAGTAGCTGAATTTGACATGAAGGATATGGGCCTACTTCACTATTTCTTAGGTCTTGAAGTTATTCAAAAGAAAGATCACATTCTTCTAAGTCAAAAGAAATACATTTCTGACATTTTGAACAGATTTGGTATGACGGATTGTAAACCATTAGCTACACCCATAGAGACAAACCATCACAAGTTAAAAGATGAAGCAGAAAATTCAGAACTTGTAGAAAATTCAGAACTTTACAGACAAATAGTTGGATCTCTCATGTTTCTGGTAAACACACGTCCTGACATTTGCTATGCCACCAATGTTCTAAGCCACTTCATGTATGAACCTAAGCAGTTACACCTAATGGCAGCTAAACACACTTTGAGATATCTAAAAGGAACAAGTGAACTTGGGCTAAAATATGACAAGACTGAAATCCAACTTCAAGGCTGCTAGGGTATGGTACGAAACAATCGATCAATACTTGAGCAAATTAGGGTACTCTAAGAATACTGCAGACCCTAATATATATTTCAAAATGAAAAAGGTGGCATGATAATTCTAGTTCTCTATGTCGATGACTTACTCATTACAGGAGAAGACTATCTTATTGATAAATGTAAAAAGAATCTAGTAGCTGAATTTGACATGAAGGATATGGGCCTACTTCACTATTTCTTAGGTCTTGAAGTTATTCAAAAGAAAGATCACATTCTTCTAAGTCAAAAGAAATACATTTCTGACATTCTGAACAGATTTGGTATGACGGATTGTAAACCTTTAGCTACACCCATAGAGACAAACCATCACAAGTTAAAAGATGAAGCAGAAAATTCAGAACTTGTAGAAAATTCAGAACTTTACAGACAAATAGTTGGATCTCTCATGTTTCTGGTAAACACACGTCCTGACATTTGCTATGCCACCAATGTTCTAAGCCACTTCATGTATGAACCTAAGCAGTTACACCTAATGGCAGCTAAACACACTTTGAGATATCTAAAAGGAACAAGTGAACTTGGGCTAAAATATGACAAGACTGAAATCCAACTTCAAGGCTGCTAGGGCATGGTACGAAACAATCGATCAATACTTGAGCAAATTAGGGTACTCTAAGAATACTGCAGACCCTAATATATATTTCAAAATGAAAAAGGTGGCATGATAATTCTAGTTCTCTATGTCGATGACTTACTCATTACAGGAGAAGACTATCTTATTGATAAATGTAAAAAGAATCTAGTAGCTGAATTTGACATGAAGGATATGGGCCTACTTCACTATTTCTTAGGTCTTGAAGTTATTCAAAAGAAAGATCACATTCTTCTAAGTCAAAAGAAATACATTTCTGACATTCTGAACAGATTTGGTATGACGGATTGTAAACCTTTAGCTACACCCATAGAGACAAACCTTCACAAGTTAAAAGATGAAGCAGAAAATTCAAAACTTGTAGAAAATTCAGAACTTTACAGACAAATAGTTGGATCTCTCATGTTTCTGGAAAACACATGTCCTGACATCTGCTATGCCACCAATGTACTAAGCCACTTCATGTCTGAACCTAAGCAGTTACACCTAATGGTAGCTAAACACATTTTGAGATATCTAAAAGGAACAAGTGAACTTGGGCTAAAATATGACAAGACTGAAATCCAACTTCAAGGTCTTTCAGATTCAGATTGGGTAGGAAGTTCCTTAGATCGTAAGAGTACCACAGGAGTTTGTTTCAGTTTAGGATCTGCAGTAATTTCTTGGTTTAGTTGGAAACAATTTGCAGTTGCTCTGAGTTCAACAGAGGTTGAGTACATGGCTGCATCCATGGGAGCTCGAGAAGCAGTATGGTTAAGAAAATGACTTTCTGACCTATTTGGCAAATCTTTAGTACCTAGTATTATTCATTGTGATAATCAGAGTTGTATCAAACTCTCTGTAAATCCTGTTTTTTCACAATCGGTCAAAACACATAGAGATCCCATATCACTATGTGAGATATGGTAGACAGGAAGATCATTAAACTGGTATATATCAGTACTGAAGAACAAAATGCAGATATCTTTACTAAACCTCTTGCAAAAGTAAAGACAGATTTCTTCAGAAAGAAAATTGGTTTGATCAAAATCTGAATGTAATTATTAATGTACATTTTTTATTCATGAATAAAATATTGAAATATTTCAAAATTGTGAAGATGACGATCTTCTGTGTATATAGGTTACTATGTCAAGGTGACGATCTTGACTATAGTAACCAGGCTTCAAGATCGACTCCAGTAAGGGTTTGTCCCGGATAGGACCGGACATCTTGTTGCTTATGTTATTATTTGTTGGGTAATAAAGTTGTTAGGATCGACTCCCGAAAAGGGTTTGTCCCGGATAGGACCGGACATCTTAACATTTACATTGTTACTGTGTAATAACTCATCACGATCGACATTTTGTGAGTGTTTTGGATTGGGCCAAATATCATGATATGAAAAGTTCTACAAATTCTATTAAACTCTCTCTCAAGAGGGAGTGTTAAAGTATTGTGTGTTCGTGTTTAATAATCGACGAGACAATGATGATATATATATATATATATATACCATATAATAATTAATATGTAACGATGTTATTGAATCGACTGTTTAAGTCAAACATGATTAACGGTTAGGAAGTCATGTATGTATCGTGACTGGCATATGCTAAGGAAGTCACGTATACATATCGTGACTGGCATATACGAACAGTCACAATACTATCGGACTGTTCGTATATGACAGTCACGGTAGTATCGTGACTGTCATATTCATTACTCATGCTGCTGTTTGATATGCAATATATTTGCGCTGGAAACAGAACGTTAATCTTATGTTAATACGATTTGTTAATACAAACAGTCATGGCTTATCATATATGATAAGTCATGACTGTTCATATTGACATCCTTTAGATTCAATAGATATAGTTATTGTATTTTGTAGAATCAATGAATAACCAAGACAATTGTATTCTACTGCATACATTCAGTATATATATCTTATCTCCTGATTTATAATTCCTTAACAGAAAGCAGAACCTACAAGTCATATGGATCTCAAAGAGGGACTTCAAGCCTTAAGACAGAGATTATATGTTACTAAAGGTGCAGCGACTCTATTCAAAAGAATGTAAAACAATGATTTAAATAAAGACAAAAAGATACATATGACGAAAGTGAATAAAGTTGACAGAAAACATACAAATAGAAATGCAGCAATCAGTTTTATAAAACATTGATATGAATTATCGAGCTTGATTGTCAAGGACATATTAATGCTTGACAGCGATTATAAAGAGAAATTAAACCAGTGACTATCAGCATAGAGCAGTGAGTATTATCGAGATCAGCAAATAACTATACTGATGCGGCGACCATGTAAAAGAAATATGCATGAGTTATGAGCACCATGATTAATACGTGGTGATGAAAGTGGCAATTTCAATGATGATGATAAAAGGAAGCAGCAATTTTGTTAGAAAGAAAGGGAATGCCTGTAGACCAAAGAAAAATTGATTTCATTAGTGAAGGCCACATAAGATTAAGAACAATGACTTAAGTGCCACGTAAGATTAAGAATAATGACGTTCTTAATAACACTGTCAACTTGTGTAATGATTTAGGTTAAACAGCGATTTATTACATATGACGAGTCAGCAGTAACAAATAATCCACAGCAACTCATCTTATTATGCCATCAACTATTGTGATCAGAAATGGGAGTGACTTTATCAATTTGCTTGATAAGTAATGTGAAGGCACCATTGAACATAATGTGAGGAAGAAATAAATGGCGATAACGGCATTTGGAAGTTGAGCAATGTTTTTGAGGAAGTCCACTCTGTTTCTTGCACAACAACCATTACTAACAGTGTGAGAAAATATTTTTGAAAGTATAGACTATGATTCATTATTAATGATGTGTGATATTAGAACCTGATTCGATCAACAAAATAAGATATTAAAAAAGGTGAGTTTTAATATAGAAAGGTGCGATGAAGATAAAAAAAGGATGCATTCAGTTTGTTAAGGAGTGGTTAGAGAAAAGTCTATGGTTTAGAGTGAAGGGACGCAATTAGGAATTAGAAAGATATGTCTCCTAAATAAAACATCTATTCAAGAGGGTGTGACTCTTAGATGTAAAGGTATATATATATATTTCTATTGATTATAGCTGGAAAAAAACATACATAGCAATATAGATGTTCTATAGTTCCGTACTTTCAGAACCAAAAACTAACTTAGAACTACGCAACTAGAAAAGGAAAGTCCAAGCTTTATCAGTAGTAGGAGGCTTGCCAACAACTGGTGCATTGAAGATTCCTGCCACTGGATCGTTAGGAGTTACAACATTTTGAACAATAAGGGGGTGGCTGGGTCCTGCAGGGTGCTCATATGTGAAATCAGTAGAAGGGGCAGAGGGAGCTCCATAAGTACTTATATTCTGATCCTACTCTGGCAGCAACATCAGGTGCAAGGTTCCGAATATCAGATGATTGGTCTAAGGGAGGCGTCCTGCTGGTTCTGTCTGTGTCTTTTTTCTTTCTTTCATCCTTTAGCTGCTGTATGAAATCTGCCAGGGGAATATCAAATTCATCTTTCTCAATAACCTTGGTATACCCATAGACCACCTCCTTCTTGCTGATCTCTGTTCTACCATCTCTCAGGAGGGTGAAAAACTTTTGTTCTTTCATTTTGAGAATGATTGTGATCTGCAGAGCAATGTTAGAGTAAATGAGTCTCCGTGGAGACTCAGTAAGATACCTAGCCTTCCCATTGAAAACATCATCATTCCTTAATTTCCAGATAGACCATAACAATAGAGCAGAAATAATAGACCAAAAAGCATTACTATGTTTATTTTTACTCAAAATAGTTCAGAAATCACATGTGATAGGTTAAAGTTGCTGTTCAACACCAGACCAAAGATACCCCAAACTTCTCTTGCAAAAACGCATTCAAAGAATACATGAGAGACAAATCACAACATTTGCACACAGAGCAGATATTAGGCTCACCACCAGCCTTCTTGAAGAGCAATCTGTGCAGGAGGAGGCGCCAGAGGAAGTAAGAAATTTTGGGTTCATTGGGTTGGTGCCAGAGATTAAACAAGTGCTTGCTCCAGGTAGGCTGCTCAAGGAGAAGGTTCCAATTGCAGTTGAGGTGATCAATGATATCAAGTTTATGGGTGAGAAGTTTATACACCAGTTTGGATATGACCAGATGCAGAGGAGTACCATCTGGCCACTTGAAGTTGGCAGTTCTATCAGCAGATTCTCCACAAAGTTTGGGAAGGTTAAGGCACCTACATGAGGTATAAGTCTCCATTGTGTGGAGGGGGGGGGGGGGGGGGGGAAGTCAAATTTTTCAACCAGCTCATTCCAGCTTATGAGCTTGCCATTTTGAATGATGTTTTGGAAGCACTTAATACCTTTAGACGCCCATTTTTTTGCAAAACAACCTTGAAGAAGTGCCAAGGGTTTGTTGCAATGAGATAGATTCCACCAAACGAATCTTTCCCCACAATTTTATTTTTATTTTGATCAAACAAGCTTTTCTCAGATATCAAGTTTCTAACATAACTCCAGCTCTTCCAGATAGATTTGAAAACATTGGAGCCTTCAACTCTTAGATCAAGGTTAAGAGTTAGTTAGAGGATCATTCAAATGTAGGCCTCTCCATGTCTTTGCTTGGATACAGAAAGCTCTACCAATGTTGTGTCTGACAAGAATCTTCCAAGGTTCATCTCCTTGGGTAGATTTGGCAATCCATTTGATTGCAATGGCAATACCTTGGATCCTCATGTCTTTCAATCCCAAACCTCCAAGTTCTTTGCTTCTGGTGCACCATTCCCAACTCACAGCATGTGTCTTTCTTTTCCCTTTCCCATCTGACCACAAGAAGTCTCTGATGATCTTCTGAATGAAGTTGATGTAGGAGCATCCTGGGTGTAAGAGCAATCTTGCATCACCCAAAAATATTTCTGGTTTCTTTTCAATAAGGGCTATCTTGTGTAGAGTTGCTATTTATGAAAACTTACTATTTTTAGTAAGTTGGTCATACGAGCTCGGAATGTCCTGATTTCATAGATGGAGGTTCATCTTGTCATATCAGCTTGCCAGTAAAGTTTCATTGCTAGATCAAGTCTAGTTTTGAAGATATCGAAAATTTTCGGTATTGGTAGCAGGGCACAGAAACTTTGAACTCAGTTTTGAAGGCTTTAGAGGCCTCGAATGAGGTCGAAACCTCGGCTGACTGGAGCTTGTGCTAGTTAAGAATTATAAAGCACTTTGCGCCCTTTCCGAAATGGGGTCATAATAGCCAATTGGGTCAACGGGCGATGACTTATGTTCATCAGAAGTTGGGTCACCTGAAATGGAAGAAAATGAATTTCCTTCAAAATTTCTTTTTGAGTTCCAAAAGTTGTTTTGAGCCGACTCTGATGTAATCAAATGAAAAATAAAATAATTCTAGGGTTGGTCGGCCTTAAGGGCTAAAATTTCTAGAACCTTCTCGGACAGTGGAAATTGCCTATATAAGAAAGGCCCATAGTGTTGTCTCAGGCAGTTCTGGGTAATGATTTGAGGCTTTGTCCTACAGAATATTGTAAGAAAAATGCCCACATGGCTTGGCATATTGTAATTTTGAAAATTTGTAATTTCACACTTCTGGAGATAATAAGAAGCCCATTTTTTGTTCTTGCAAATTGTTGTTGTTTCTCTATTTCTGTTATGTGTTTGTGGTATTAAGGGGAGCACCCTTCATCAGAAGTTGATCTGACTTTGATTAAACAACCAAACTGAGGAGTAATAGATAGGGTAGGAAGCAAGAATTTTCTGACAGACTCGAAATCTGCCTGCCATAGAAAGGAATTGATTATTCCACTTATTCAACTTCTTTTCAATTTTAGTTATGTCCCACTCCCACATATCTTTGATATTAGGGTTGAATGCAAAAGGAATCCCAAAATACCTAACCATATGGTTAGGACCACCCCACGAGATAGAGAACTTGCTACACCATTCTGGTGGGCTTTCCTCCTAGCCTAACAAAATGGATTTGGCCAAAGAGACCTTGCTCCCTGAGGCAGCAAAAAAGATGTCCAGCTTACCCATAAGATAACCCATATTCTCTTTAGTTAGTTGAAAGATAATAACAGTGTCATCAACAAATTGAATATTTGAAAGCTCCTCTTTATTGGGAAGGGTAATACCATAGACCTTAGGGGAGAGGGTATCATCTCTCAAGAGATAGTGCAAGGAATCAACAACAATGACAAATATGGCTGAAGCAAGAGGGCATCCTTGCTTGATAGACCTTGTTACCCATAAGATAACCCATATTCTCTTCAGTTAGTCGAAAGATAATAGCAGTGTCATCAACAAATTGAATATTTGAAAGCTCCTCTTTATTGGGAAGGGTAATACCATAGACCTTAGGGGAGAGGGTATCATCTCTCAAGAGATAGTGCAAGGAATCAACAACAATGACAAATAGGGCTGGAGCAAGAGGGCATCCTTGCCTGATAGACCTTGTAAGCTCAAACTGTTTAGACCTAGCTCCATTAATCTCCACAACAACAAGAGCCCCATTCATGAGTGTGGAAACCATATGACAGAATACAGGTGGAAGTCCTAGACTTTCAAGCATCATTTTGATGAACTTCCATGCTATTCTATCATACGCTTTTTCGTAATCAATAAGATACATGCCAACTTGCTGATTAGATACCTTAGCCCAATCCATAGCTTCCCAACAAGTAATCAGGTTCTCCAGAATGTATCTGCCCTTAACAAATCCTATTTGGGAAAAGTTAATAATATGTGGAAGGATGTTTTCAATTCTCAAGGCCAAGACTTTAGCCAGAATCTTGTAGGAAACATTCAATAGGGTTATAGGTCTCTAATTTTTGATCGAGGTTCTATCACCATCCTTTGGGATGAGTTTGATAAGCCCCGAATTTATGTCAGATACCAAGGAACACTTCTCAAAGGCTTCCTCATAGACATGCAATAATTCTTTCCCTTTCCAAGAAATATTTGCCTTGTAGAATTCAATTGGGAGCCCATCCAGCCCCGGGGCCTTGTCATTACTCATTTTAAGAATGACATTATTAACCTCCTCAACTGATAAACTTCTACCAAGGTATTTTGCATCCTCAGAAGAAACTTTCTTTGGAATGATGTTATTGATCTTCCCCCTTGCAACCTCCATGGACTGATTAACATCTTAAATGTGAATTGTTTTTTATAGTAAGAGGCAAACACTCTCAATATATCCTCGTGGGAGTTCAATGTGATACCTTCTTCGCATAGGCAATCAATCCTATCTCTGGCTTCCTTGCTTTTGAGAATCTGAAAGAAAACTTTGATCCCTTATGACCAAGATTAAGCCAATTAATTCTGGCCCTAGTTCTAGCCCCTTGAATCTTTTTGTTCTTGTAGGCAGCAATTATGCCATGAATAGTTAAATAAGACTTTTGTTTGCTAATGTAATGATACATTGTTTCGAAGGGGTGTTAGTTGTCTCGTTAGTTGGTGACACTTAGAGACTTAACCAACCATGTCGAGTCTATTTGTATGGAGCCTGGAACAAGTGAAAGGTGTGGTTAATATTGGAACTATGATGCTATGAAAGATATATCATTCTGTCATTTATTTGCAATGTGATTCTATGTTATTCATGCTATTGTTGTATTTCATTTATCTTTGGTATTATGCAATCCTGTTGAATCTG
The DNA here is from genome assembly GCA_027943335.1 of Chamaecyparis obtusa. Lineage (NCBI taxonomy): Eukaryota > Viridiplantae > Streptophyta > Pinopsida > Cupressales > Cupressaceae > Chamaecyparis > Chamaecyparis obtusa. Next base: position 72,707 of record BSBK01009923.1, read on the forward strand.
TATATACTGTGCAATCCATCTCAACTTAGGCATCTAACATATTGGTGTCGTTGCCTAAGTACGAACCGGGAGGTCTAGGAGGTCGGATGGGCGAGATGGTAGCATAATGGGCCGTACTTTCAACCAACAAGCAGTGGTAATTGATAGTGATGGAGAAGACAATACCGAAGTAACCGGAGAGGACCAGTTAACACAAAACTTGGTTCACGCGTGGGACGTGTTGGTTGACAAGTACATACAACGGGAGGCTCGGGAGAGAGCGGTCTCGGCTGGTATGGTGCGTGCTGAACTCATAGTGAGTGGTCCTGTGTACGATCTTCTGGGTAGCCTTTCGAGATTGTTGGCTCGAGAGCATTGTTGGAACTCCAGGATCAATGTGAGGCACAAGAAAGGGAGCAGCGGATACAACAAATATTGCAATGATACGAAGAGAGGAACTGGAGGGAGGAGGAACCACGTGATACTAGCATGCGTAAGTAACTCCGACAATTAATGCCCAACCTACCAAAAAAGGATAGAAGGCAACGCACAAAGGCAGAGACAGAAGGAGAGAAGGAAGTTGAAACTGCCGTATGGAGGTCTTTGCGTATCCAAGAGCAAGCCGAGCGATGCCAATGACTACACAAACTAGTGAAACGGTCTGTTGGTCCCCCACCGTGGGCATGGGGTGGCGAAATACAATCGTCAAGACAGGATTGGGAAGAGATCACCAGAGAACTACCACTCCTGAGCAATTCTTGGGTGCACAAAGGATCTAACACCGACAATTGGGAAGTTGGTGACTCGGTACCAACTGAACCATCTGTACATTTTGAAAAGGACAATAGCCAAGAGGGAAATCTCGAATGGGAGGTAGTGGGGATCGAAATAGCAAAATATATTGGTCATTCTTCATAGTGAAGAGACAAAGTATGATAGTAATTCATATATCCAGTACTGATCACAAGAGAGGTATCAAATAAGAGGTTATAAATAAGTTTGGCACTACTCACATGGAAGGATATATATAAACATAATCGATAGTGTGATAAAATAGAAAATAAGAAATATAGTAGATCCTTACACAGATCGGAGAGTAATGAGCAGGGACAACATTAAGAGGACCAGCATCAAATACAACCAGGTCTCCCTTCAAGCGAATAAAGACCAATAGCGATTGGGAGAATCATATCAGCAAATAAGGAGGGAGTACAGTAGATCTGATCGTCCATTGTGACTTTCAAACATAAAAATATTTGAACATAAATACTTCAAAGAACAAAGCATCCAAGGAATAAGCAACCTTCCTCAAAGGACATCAAATCAGAACTAACTGATTGGAGGAATCCTCATTTGCAAATAAGAATTTACATCAGCCAACAAATAAGGTTGAGATCAAGGACATTCTAATTTGAATGTTTTAATTCCTAGTACGAGGCACAGATTATACATCTCTAAAGGACAATATATATTGCTAGAATAAATGACATGCGTATGTGAGGATGGATGCGCCAAAGTATAGGGTATCCATAAGAGTTGGGAAGACATGAATCTCTTCCCAAGGTATAGGATATCCATAAGGCCTTAGGAAGAGATAAAGCGTAATGAGAAGGTGAAATAGCTTGAGGACCATTCTAGGTTTGCCATAAGGCGACTAGAGCCCCATGAGGTCCTCCCTAAAGAGCTAGCAACATGATTACGGTCTCTCCCTAAGGATTAGGTGGGAAATAGGTACTCTTTAATTTCTTTTATGATTATATATATATGTTATTGTATAAAATCTTCTAACTCATGTGCAGGATCATCCATCGAGGATTATTGTAAAGTGAGACAAGACTTAACACTGGAGAAGAGGACATTACACTCTCCAACCATTTGAATAACTTTGAAAGGTCCACAAAATCTGGTTTGAGCTTCTTTGCTCCACTCCTTTTAACGGAGGACTGCTAGTAAGGTTGTAATCGTGAATATACCATGCCCCCCATGTCGAAACCCTGCTCAACTTTGTGCTGATCAACATATAACTTTTGCTGATTTTGTGCTTGCCGTGAGTTTTCACTCAAGGATTTCATTATGTATAGGCTCTCCTGTAGTAAATTCTTTGCCTTAGGTACTCTTTTGTCTCCTAGAAGCAAATCCATGAAATGAGGAGCCTCATAACCATATAAGGCCATAAATTGTGACATCTTAATGGACATGTGATAGGTGGTATTATAGCGATACTCACCATGATGCAACCATTCAATCCAAGCTCCTATTGTCTAGAAACACAATTGCTGAGATACTCTCTCACTCATTTGTTCACTATCTTCATTTGCTTGTCCATCTATAGGTGGTAGCTAGTGCTAGGGGTGAGCTTAGTTCCACTCAATCGGAACAGCTCCCGCCAAAAGATGCTCAATAACTTGCTATCTTTGTCACTAACGATATTCTTGGGCTACCCATGCAACCTAAAGATCTCTCTAAAAAAAGTTTGCTACTTGTGCTATCGTATACATAGTTCAAAAACTCGCAGGACTCGCCTGGACTTGCGCGTCCAATGGCGAGCCGAGTCGACTTGCAATGGACTCGTGAGTTGTTTCTAGATGAGTCCATCACAAGGACTCGTGAGTCTGAGGCATGGACTCGCGCGAGTCCAACATCAAGACTCGCGGGTCCTTGTGATGGACTCTTGCTGCTGCCTAGACACGCCCCAACAACTTATAATTTGACTTTTTTTTCACTTTTTGAGTCATTTGTTCTTTGCGCTTGCTCAAAACAAGGTTTTAGGGAAACTCCGATGAAATGGAGGATGACAAAGACGAGGACTTTGATGTTGAAGAAGAAGAATCAACTCTTTTAAATACCTCAACACCTACTAGTTCAAGGCGTGAAAAATTTAGTTATATTAGGAGAGGAAAGAGGAGGATGTAGTCTTTAGTTTGCTGTTTTCCACATTTGGACATATCATTATATCTAATTTTGTAAACATTTATAAACTTATGCTGCTGTTATACATTTAAAGTTTGCAACTATGATGATATTTCATATATTGTGTGTTTGAGATTCATATGACATGTGTAATGTATCAATTACGGCTCTTATGTTCTTTAAATACATTAATTTCTTTTTGTTTTTATGTAAAACTACGGTTTTTTCCTTTTGCTGAGTCCTTTCGCGAGTTTGAGTCCGAGTCCAATTTTTTGGTTTGCCGAGTCCAAGTCTTTAAACTATGGTTATATAACTACCCAAAATGGAAAAGAAGTGTGCAAATTTAGTCAACCTATCAACCACCACATAAATGCAATCTTTACCCCGTACCTTAGGTATCCCTGTAATAAAGTCCATAGAGATCGATTCCTATTTTTGATTTGGAATAGGTAGGGGTTGAAGTAGACCAGCCTCATAAGTGTGCTCATCCTTATTTTGCTAGCAAGTGGGACATTCGTTGACATACTCGAGGACTTAATTTTTAAATCCTTTCCAAGTGAACATCTCTCGGATCTGCTTGTATGTTTTGAGGAAGCTTGGCTGACCATCCATGGGTGCATCATGGAAAGTCATCAATATCTTCACCTTAAGCTGTTAAGGCACTAGATAAATTATGTCCTTGTCGATAATCATGTATTGTGCCCTCTATGTTTCTTGTTACCCATGGATCCTTAGCAAATTCTGTTGATTTCAACTTCCTTCAATCAATAGGTATCTCTACCAAAGAACATAAATGTGAACTCTGAGAAAGGGCATCAACGACTACATTCTTTTTCCCCTTGACACACTCAATGTCAAAATCATATGCTTGTAGCTTACTAACCCACTTTTACTGTCTATCATTAAGGTCCTTTTGGTTCATGGAATATTTTATGCTGCTATGATCCGTTTTGATGACAATTCTTCCCCCCACTAAATATGCTTTGCATTTGGCTATTTGCATGTCGAATGGCCAACATCTCTCTATCATAAATGGAGTAACTCTGCTCTACTCTTAGTTTTCGGCTTTCAAATGCTATGGGATGTTTCTTTTGCATCAACACTGCACCAATCCCTTCCCCTAATGCATCACACTCCAATTTAAAAGGATTGGAGAAGTTTGGAATAGCTAAAATTGGGTAGAAAGACATCAACTTGCTTAAAGTGTTTAAAACACTTATTTGCTGCCTTTGACCATTGAAAAGCTCCTTTCTTTAAGTCTGCAAGTGGGATTACTATCTGTGAAAAATCTTTGAGAAACCTCCTATAAAAACCATAGAGCCCAAAGAATCTCTTGAGCAGTGTGAGGTAAGTAGGAGTAGGCCATTCAACAATAGCCTTGATCTTTTTTGGATCAATTCTCACTCCCTCTATACTGATAATGTGACCCAAATAAAGAAGTTTCACCATCCCAAAGTCACACTTAGATTCCTTTGCATAAAGAGACTCACTCTCCAAAATACTTATGACCTTTAAATGTTGCATATGAGATCCTAGGTCTTACTGACAATCCAGACTTCATTCAAAGAAGATCAAGACAAACTTGACAAACTTCCTCAACTGCTTCCTGAATACCTGGTTCATACAACTCTAAATAGTAACCCAAACATTCATTAACCCAAAAGGCATCACCAAGAACTCAAAATGCTTAAAATGGCACTTGAAAGCTATCTTCTCAATATCCTCCTTTCACGTCTGGATCTAATTGTACCTTGACCTCAAATCTATCTTAGAGAAGAATCAAACCCCATGCAATTCATCTATCAGCTCATCTATCCTAGGAATCCAATACCTATAGTCAATATACATCGACATCGTGCCATCCTTTTTCTTCCCTAATGCAATTGTTTTTGTGGATGGACTCTTGCTAGGTCTAATGGCCCCATCTCTTTTAATTCCTTAATTGCCTTCTCCATATCATACTTGTACCTCTTAGGATGTCCGTATGGTGTGGTGATCATTGGTTTGGCACTCTCATCTAGCTCAATAATGTGCTCTATATCTCTCTCAATTGGAACTCTATGAGGAATGCTCCCGAAAACCTTGCTATACTTAGTTAGCAGCACCTGGACATCTAGATGGTAACTGGTCTTTTGCTGATCTGTAGGCTCTGAAGGCATAACAAGACATTTGACTGCCCGCTCTACCTGATCATGTCTAATCAACCTCTCCATTCTCTTGAGTGACACTGCCCTTGGCCCTCAATCTGAGACTCCCCTGAGCACTATCTTCTTCCCTTTTTCAAACCTCATCTCCAACTTTTGCTAATTGAAGGAGAACTCTACAAGTGACATAATCCAAGTCGTACTTAGAATGACATCATTATCTCTCATGTCTACTACAAAAAATTCATCCCTCAACTCATAGCCACCTAGCTGCATGCTTAGATTTGTGATCTTGCGTGTATAATGTAGGTTCTAACTGTTAGCCACCTTACTCCAGAGCCCTCATGCTTCTTAGTCTGCAATCCCCTCTTAGCTAGAAATCTGTCATCAATGAAATTTTTTGTAGCCCATGTATCAATCAATGCTATCACCCTTTGCCCCTGTATCATGCCCCTTACCTTGAATGTAATTGCCTTCTAGGCATTAGTGAGTTGGCTAATAGTCCCATCATCCTTGGTTTCCTCTTCTGCAGTGTTTTCCTCATCTCTACTATTAGAATCATATTGCTGATCTGAAATTTCTGATGCAGATTCCTCAGCAAAAAAATACTCTAATTGCTTAGCCTTAGCTTTAACGCTGCACTTATAAGAAGGGTCTCATCGCTCTCTGCAATGGAAACACAACTTCCTCCTCATGAGGTCATTCAAGTGTTAACTATTCAAACTATTTGAATCACTACATGGCTGATACGTTTCCTTCTTAAATGACTTCTTATCTTTAGATCGAATTTTACTTCTTGATGTAGAAAACCTCCATATTCCTTGCTTTCTTAATGGCCTGCTGCAAAGTAGATGGGTTGAGAGCTTTGATCCATCCTTTCAAAGGATCTGATAACCCATCAATAAAAAGAACCATTAGCGTCCTCTTTGATATATCTGTGACAAGCACTGCAAGTTTTTGAAAATCTGCAATCTAAGTATCAAGTGAACTTCACTAATTCAATTGTGCCAACTCTTTGAAATGCAGCTCCGGATCCTTATCAAACCTATCAAAAAGCCTCTTTGTAAACTCTTCATAAGAAGTGATCCTATCATGCCCAATGGTGATCATACCATGATGCCACTACTCGTGAATGCCATCAAGATGTATTGTTGCATATTTACTGGCCTTTTCTACTGGCATAGGATTGAGTTGAAAATTAGTATCCATCTTCTGTATCCAAGCTCTCGTTGAAGTCTTCCCTAATCCATCATAATAAGGTAGTGCCAATTTCCCTACCTTCTTTTGCAAGTCATAGTTCTGTGCTCTACCACCAGTGCGGGGCCTATGTTTCATTCTTACATCCATATAGTCCCCCAATGATATAGCCACCTATAACTTAGGACCTCCACTCTCCCAATCTTGATGGAATTGATTTTGCAAGTCAGTTATCTCCGGCTCATTATCAACCTGTACTGGATGCTTTTGGTGGAAATGTAGGCATAAGAAGTCTAGAACGAATAGTTCTAGTCTGTTGATTTGTGTTAAAACCATGAATCAAATTCTCCCCTTGGCCATTTTTACCTCCGTTGCCACCATTGTTGCCATTGTTCACATCAATATTTAGTCCCATTGGTCAAGGCGTCGTTTGTGTTAATAAATCCAATTCTTTATTCTGTTGTTGTGCCCTTTGTTCAGCAGCTTCTTGCTCTTTGACCAAGGCATCCAATAGGTTCAAAGACCTTTTCACCCTGATTTCTGTCACCCATGTTTTCTGAAGCTTGTTCCTCTGTTGATCTCTGTTCTTTGCAACCAAATTTGTGTTTAACCTGTTCCTTAGTGTGTTATAGTGGTGTGTAAAAGGTGGCTGTTCAAACCCTGACATATCACCAGTTTTTCTTTCTATGCTCTCCAGGATGGCATGATTCACTTCTCTGATACTGCTGTAATATGCAGTCCTGTTTGTGTTTTGATTTTTTCATTCTATACACTCCAAAATGGCATGATACTGTTACAAACGTAAATGGCAGAATACTTGACTAATTAATCAGAGATCAAATGATCTATATATACAAAGAGGAGAGTCGAATAGAATAGAAACATTCTATTCTAGACTTCACTTAAATATTAGAATCATTCTAATATTTACAGAGATACAATAAGATACAAAAGTGAGCATTAATAAGAAACATAAATATTATTCTAATACCCCCCCTTAATGCTCAATTTATTTACTACACCAATAGATCCCTTGAATTTAACAAACTTGTCAGGACCAAGCGGTTTTGTGAAAATATCTGCTGGCTGCTCTGAGGTAGGGACATAGAGTAACTGAATAGATCCATCTTCTACTAACTATCGGATGTAATGGCAATGAAGCTCTATGTGCTTGGTTCGTTCATGAAACACTGGGTTCTTGGCAAGTTTGAGTACTCCCTGATTGTCTGAAAACAAAGAAGTCGGACCTGCTTGAGGAATATGCATATCTGCAAGCATCTGACGGAGCCAAATTGCTTCACAAGCTGCCTTGACAGCTCCTCTATATTCTGCTTCTGTAGAGGAGAGTGCCCGTGCCTGTTGCTTCTTACTGGTCCAGGTAACTGTTGCAGATCTGATACTGAACACATAGCCAGAAGTAGATTTCCTGCCATCAACTGAGCCGGCCCAATCGGAATCGGTGAAACCACTGAGTTGAGGAGTAGCACTCCTTGTGTAAAGAAGACCATAATCTGAAGTACCATGTACATAGCGCAGCACACGTTTCGCTGCAATCCAATGATCAGTCTTGGGGTTCGTCATGAACTGTGAGATGTAACTGACTGCAAAACTGAGATTAGGTCTAGTAGTAGTAATGTAGATGAGACTACCTACTAGTTGCCTGAAGAGTGTTTCATCTACAAGAGGAGAATCAGATTGTGCGGACAATTTCAGACCAGTCTCCATAGGAGTGGAGGTAGGTTTGCAATCCTGCATTCGAAACCTGTCAAGCAAATTTCTGGCATACATGGACTGAGACAAAAAAATACCGTTGTCAGTCTGCCAAACCTCAATACCTAAACAGTAATGAAGCAATCCGAGATCTGTCATATCAAAAGTTCTGCACAGATCCTGTTTGATTTCTGAAATCAAATATTCTGAACTCCTAGTAATGATCAAATCATCCACATAGACAACAAGGAAAAGAATATCATTACCAGAGTGTTTAATACACAAATTATTGTCTGACGGGCTACGCTGAAATCCCTGAGCAACCAAGTACTGATCAATCTTTATGTACCAAGCCCAAAGGGCCTGTTTAAGACCATAGAGGGCCTTTTGGAGTCTACATACTTTTGGTTCTGAATCGGCAACCTTGAAACTTGGGGGCTGCGTCATGTAGACTTCTTCCTGTAATTCACCATTAAGAAAAACACTCTTCACATCCATCTGATGAACTTTCCAACCATATTGAGCTACAATGGCAAGAAGAAGGCAAATAGTGCTCATCTTGGCTGTCGGGGCAAAGGTCTCCTCATAGTCAATGCCTTCGCGCTAGGTGAATCCTTGAGCAACAAGTCTGGCTTTGTATTTGTCCAAGGTAACATCTGCATGGTGTTTGACCTTATAGACCCATTTACAGCTAATGGGTTTCTTCCCAGGAGGGAGATCTGAAAGAACCCAGGTATGGTTCTTTTGAAGACTCTGAAGCTCAGCATCCATTGCCTGTTCCCATTTTGGAATTCCTTTGGCCTCTGCATATGTCTAGGGCTCAGGGATACTGTGGATGTTGGCCATAAGAGCAACATTAACTATGTTGTGCTGAATGCTCTTATTTTTGGAGGTTCTACCCTCAATGAGTTCATCAGGACGAAGATCACGAATCGTTTGATCCCACCATTTTGGCCGAAGAGTAGAGGAGCCAATATCAGATGCTGTCGGAACAGCTGGATGAGGAGCAGGAGCAGAAGTAGGAGCAGGAGCTGTGTTATCTGGAGGTGGCTGAGGTGGTGTATCAGGAGCATCAGATGACTCATATAAAATAGAAGGACCCAAGTCAGAGATTGCTGAAGATTGAATCTCGGAATGCGGCGGGGAGGTAGAGAGCTGAAATGGTTCGAGTTCCTCATCAAACACAACATCATGACTGAAGATTAAACGATTAGTGTTTACATCAATCAGTCTGTAGGCCTTATGTGTGTGACTGTATCCTGTAAACATGAGTTTCTGGCTTTTGGAATCCAACTTAGTGCGTTTGGCATCAGGAATCCATACATATGCTAGAGAGCCAAAAACTTTCAAATGGTTGATCCTAGGTTTGCGACCAGACCATGCTTCCTCAGGAGTCTTATGTTTAACTGCAAGGGTGGGTGACCGGTTAAGAAGGTAGACCGCTGTGGATACTGCTTCTGCCCAATATTTTCTGGGAACATTTCTATGTTCTAGCATAGCCCTAGCCATTTTTGTGATGGTACGGTTTCGACGCTCTACAACACCATTTTGCTGAGGGGTGTGAGGTGTGGTGAACTGACGTCTAATGCCATGAGTAGTACAGAAGGCAGAGAAAGCAGAAGAACAGAATTCCCCCCCATTATCGGTCCTAAGATTACGGATGGGGGAACCAGACTCTTTTTCTACTAGGGCTTTAAACTGCTGAAATACAGGAAAAACATCTGATTTTTGCTTAAGAAAATATACCCACATTTTGCGACTGAAATCATCCACAAAGAGTAAGAAGTACCTGTTCCTAGTAACAGAAGGAGTATGCATAGGACCACATACATCAGCGTGGACCAGCTGGAGTACTTTAGATGCCTGCCATGATTCACCATCCTTAAATGGTGTCCTATGTTGCTTCCCTTCTTGGCAAGCTACGCAAACGCGATGGTTCTGGGTCTGGATATTAGGTAGGCCATGGACTAAATCATCCCGAGCAAGTTGTGCTAGATACTGAATGCTCAGGTGACCGTATCGCTGATGCCAGAGGCTGCTGAGAGTAGATGATTTGGCGATGAAGGCACGCTCAAGGGAATCGCTTGAATCTACAAGCTTATAAATACCATGATCCTCAAGACCGACAACAAGTGTAGTGAGAGAAGCACGATCAAGAATTGAACACTTATTTCCACTGAAAATGACATCCAACTGAGGGGAGTGCTTCATGATTTGACTAACAGACAGAAGATTATGTTTCATGCCATGAACATAACATACATTGAGGAACATGAGTCTTCTTCCTCCGGACTGAATCTAAACATTGCCCTTGCCGACAATATTGTATTCTTCGCCGCCTCCAAAGATTATTGAGTCAGAATAGGGAGTGGATTCAACAAACCAATCACGCCTGTGAGTGAAATGTCAGAAGGCACCAGAATCTATGTACCAGGCAGAAGATTTCACATGATCTGCAGGTATGCTAGCCATAAAGGCATGGTAGATAGATTCTTTCTGCTCTGAGTGCTGGGCAGCATTGGCTTGCTTTTTAATTGAGTCTGACTTCTGATGTTGCTGATACAGATGCTCATAATATGTGAATATCTCAAATGGCACAAACTTCGAGGTGAGAAAATGAAAGACCTAGAAAAAGTGGAGAAGTACCTAGAAGAGAGCTTGAAAAACCCAAAAATAATATGATGTTGAAATCCAGATTCACTGGCTCGAAAATCAAGGCACAAAAAATGAGGCACCCAAAAAAATTTGACAACAACCCATTTGAGATCTTGAAAAACCCACCAAGAATCTGAAATCAAAAAAAAATTGCGAGTTCAAAAACTAGGGTTTTCGAACAAAACCCTAGTCAGCGGCCATGGAAGAAGAAAGTTGCAGAAAATGACAGTTTTCTTCAAAAAACGACAGTTGATGGCAGCTGTACCACCACTAAGACAGTTGTTTGTCACTGTGGACAAGAACAAACACCAAAAAAAATGGTGTTAAGTCTCCCAATGTCGCGCGGATTTGCAGGTGAAGTCTGCAAAAAAAAATGGTGTTGTAGATGCAAGAATTCACGAGCATGGAGCAGAAAACGCGAGCAGCAAGAAACCACAGGTTTCCAGCGTTGGAGAATACAGACCCGCGTCAATAACCACGGGTTTCCATAGCTGAAAAACAGACTCGCGTTGCAGAAGTCACCATGAAAAAGGTCGCGATTTGTAAGAGAAAATACGCCAGAAACCCTAGATGGGTTTAGAGGAAAAAAAATGCAAATTTGAACACACTGGGCAAATCATTCCAAAATCTTGAACCAGTAATTTCAAAGAGAAATTAAAGATTTTTCAAAGAGATCAGGATTTGCTCTGATACCATGTTACAAACGTAAATGACAGAATACTTGACTAATTAATCAGAGATCAAATGATCTATATATACAAAGAGGAGAGTCGAATAGAATAGAAACATTCTATTCTAGACTTCACCTAAATATTAGAAACATTCTAATAGTTACAGAGATACAATAAGATACAAAAGTGAGCATTAATAAGAAACATAAATATTATTCTAATAGATACATTGCTCTAATACCACTGTAATATGCAGTCTTGTTTGTGTTTTCTTTCTTTTGATCAATTTTGATTTGCTTTGAATTGTTTTTGCAATACAAACAATAGTAGTATAAATGTAGATAAAAAGATAATATTGCAGCACCTTTACAAACTCAAAAGACTGATTGAAAGTCAGAAATAACACTACTGAAAATTCCAAATTTAATTCATGATTCGATTCTCAAATATAATGACAACCCAGTTCATAAAATGACATAAAATATCAAAATTCCACATACCCACAAAATGCAGCCAAGAAATAACTAGAGCTGCTCACAAATTATGCATTTTGAAGGTGTGAAAATGCTTCCAAAATGGATGGATAGGCCTGGAAATGACAAACAACATCAAAACACTTCAATAAATACAGATTCTAGCTCTTACAAACCTCGATGACTGCCATAGAAACCTCACTTGCCCTTCAAGAAGTGGTACAACTAGTTGGAAATTGTACAACCAATTAGGGAGAAGATATAACCAGCAAATAGAAATAAACCCTCTGCAATCTTCTCCAAATCTGTTCTCTTTAAATTTGATATACAATAAGCTCTGAAGATTCTAATATTTAATCGCCAACATGCCCAAATGTGTCTTCTAAATGAAATCACCAAGTGTTCTCTAGATTGTATCATTCTACAGTGTAGAGAATGTCGCTTGCAAAGGTTTTCATCCTCACAAACCAAAGATGAAGAAGCAATCTCCTCCAAGACAGAAGCAATATCAAAATCAAACTCAACTCGTTATTAGAATGTTTCTAATAACAACGATTGTTTCATAATAGAAACATTGTCTTTGCAAACTATAAATGAGCGTCTTGCTCATCCATTAATTCATCTAATTTTTTACCAATTACCTGTGTAATAGTGGTAACTGTTAGGATATAAATTTAATTTAAAATGGTACTTTTAGCCTTCAGACCCTTGTATTTTGTCACATATTTGGTTAATGTAATATTTTTTTTGTTTAAGCCAAAAAAGGTTACAAATACAAAATGTTTACAACACATGATGAATATATCAAGATGAGGAAGTTGTCACTGGGAGTGGTCGGGGAACTCAACAATGGCCAATGTATAAATTTAAAATTTTTCTGATTTTTTAGGTGTTTTTAGCAAGCACAGAGAAGTAGAAGTATTGATATATTTCAAACGTATATCTGGGAAGGATTTTCTTTTATTGCTTGCACTACAAAATAAGTGGAACTGAATCAACTTTTTATTGAGTTTTCTCCCAGTACATGCTCTAGATATACATACTAAATATTGTACAGAATAGTACAACAGGGATTGATCTTGAAAATAGAAAAGAATATATGCAGACAAATGCTGAAGTACACATCAGAGAGTGAATGCTAATATGCATTAGAGTGGTGTGTTTGCAAGTGTTCCTGAATTGCAGTTGTTAATAATTAGTAGGGTTTGGTACAGTAATACTTACTCTTCGGCAAGTTTATTACAGGTCTAGCTGCTATGTGTGGAATCCATTGCAGTGTTTTTAACAGCAGCTCTTTTGACTATTCAATCTAGTTTACATGGATTTTCTTGGTTATCAGTATCGAAAAAGAATGGGTTATAAGCCATGTACTTATTCTATTGGAATGTAGTGCTTTGTATTACAGATGCTGCAAACAATAAATTATTGGGGTTGTTGTAGATGCTTTTAGTTTTTGTTTTCTCAGGTGTGAGAGCTTTGTGGCTGCATTAACAAAATTTTCATTATCTGAACTTTCTACTGTTTAATGATGTTACTTGTGCTTTTCATGTATAAGCTATCTTTAAGGATATAATTGCTCAATCATCAATAGATTGAGGTCAACTCCATGATGGTCTCAACTTTATTTAATCAAGTATTTTATTCTGAGGATTCTCTGAGGGCTATTGATTATATTGTAGCTTCCCTAAATATAGGTTATTTCTGTCATTAGGATTGGATCAGTCAAAGGTGCAGCTTCTTCTAGCTTCAATATCAAATCCTGGTGCACAGACATCTTCTGTTGGGTCAAGTCCTCCTAATCCTCAATATATTCCACCGCCGCCAACATTAGTGTAAGGGAATTGAGTACTCATCTTGGCAAATCATGTCAAAATACATTTTTTGTTCATATTGTGAACTACATTAGTGTTCCTTATCTAGGAGGTTACATGCATGCATTTGATTTATTTCTCCTACACATTCAACATGGCCCATTTTGTCAAATATATTGCTGCCAATTGTTTGATTTCAGAGGGTCACCGCTTTTATGGATAGGAATTGGAGTGGGGATATCTGCTCTATTTTCTTGGGTGAGTTGATCAAGATACACTATGTTGAACTTGCAAAGATTTGTGCTTTAGTGGAACTCTAAACTATTTTATTTGATTTTATCAATGTCATTATACTGTCTTAAGCCTCATCGTGTATTATTACCTTACAATTGTCTTGTGGCTCATTTTTGTCAGGTAGCAAACAGCTTAAAGGTCAGGCTACTATCTCATTTAAAGTTTTTTAGTTCTGAGTAAGTAGCTGTTTGTTTTCCTTGATTTGTATTATGGCTCATATAACATGTATATTGCTGAGGTTACCACTTCCTGGTTTCTTAGCTTGCCTAGAAGGAGAAAATTTACTCTTCCACAACTGCAAGCAAATTAACATTCATTGCATTGCACAAAAGGAAGAAAGAAATGGTAGCCATTTCTCTAGGTTTGCTTCATTAGGAAGAGTAAATCATTTTATTTCTTTATCTTTCTATTATCTTTTTTGATGTACAATAATTGACTTTGCATTTTACGTGTTTAAGGTTTGCCTTAGAGTAATAGTCTCTTTATCAAACCTTTAATCCTTTTCTTGTTGCTTATACCATGTGAGCTAAAGTTTAATCTTCAACATTGGCATTGCTCCAGAAAAAAGGCCTTTAAAGCTTACTAAGGAAGTTCATTTGAGGCTTTGCCAAAGGATGCTGGTGTGAGTAGGTTGCAACATCTTGAATGTAGCTATCCAGAATTCGACTAAGTAATGTACCTGGAGTTCTGCAGTTAATTCTGTTATTTGGATTTGCTATATTTAGTTCCCTATCTTTTTTGATAGTAATTTGGAAAAAGAACCATCTAGAGAAACAGCATGGGAATTGAGAAGATACTATATTAGTATTTGAAAGGGAAGGATACTTGAAGGAAGACATTTTGGAGTATGTCATAAATTGTGGTCTTGAAATCTATCCAAAAGATCGAAGAATTTCTTGCTATGAAGAAACCTCCAAAAGTAAAAGCGGAATAAGAAATGGAAATGGTTGAAAATTGTAGGAACACTTGTAGGAATCTAAACATTGCTGTCCTCTTTGTGGTTGATGCTTTTCATCTCTTTGGTTGGGAAGCATTGTGAGAAAAAACTTATGGCCCTTGCACAAGAGGGGCAAGGGTTGTTGAACACCTTTGGATGCTGAGAGGTGGGCAGGTGAATCAGCTTGCACAGGAACTAAATTTATTCTGCCATACAGCTTTAACAATTAACTTTAACCCAACTAACCATCAATGAAAGATATTGCAATGAACACACATCCACACAAACACCAGATTTACGTGGAAAACCCAATATGGAAAAAAGCCACGGTGAGAATCTACTTACTATATGCTTAACTTTTTACAATATTTGTTTTAGGCATACTGCCATGGAAGCACACTACTCCTTGATGAAGGATTTGCAGGCTAAAACACTCTGCCTTTAGAGCAAGATAAAGATCTGCACAAGTTGCCAAAAGAGAACACAATCTTCCAACTGGTACAGGGAAATGATGAAAAGATATAGGATCTCTTGATCAAACTCTGTAACAACTCTATCAAATCCACACTCTTCTTTCTCTGCTCTTTTTCACATTACTTTGCTTTCACTTTTGATCCATACATAGTTTGTATCAATTCCGCACCTAATTCATCCTTTCACACTCATATACATACTAGCTTGAACATTAGAAACTCAACAAGTCCGCCATAGGGAAAATAAACAATGTTTGTATAAATTCAGTCACCATGAGCACAAATATGTAATGTGGTTCACCCCAGGAGATAAAGGAGACCCAAATTCATAACACATTGTCCATAAATGAGTTCATCAAAGTGCAATTATCACAACCATCCTTAAGGTTGAACCCAAATGAATCATGTACAAAAACATTAAAGCATGATACATATTAGAGTTGGCCCAAAAACACTGTTGATGTGAATTTTGTGAGCACCCCAACATGCAGGATATAACATTAAGTATTCTAACCTCTCTTGAACAAGGAAACTTCAAATGCTGAACAATGTGAAATTGTGTGATCAAGTAAAGCAACTCCAAGGTTTACAATGCATACTAATGTCTTTAGTGTTGGACAGAATTCAGTTTAATGCTAAGTTACCAGTTTGGATCTGGGTACGTATGTGGGTACAAGAACATGGTGCATGGATACATGAATTTTTTTTTTGGGTTTTGGATGCGTTTGGGTACGTGTATATATATATGTTATAAATTTATAAATATACAAAAAAATTAAAGAAATATACAAAATTAATCAAAAATATAGGAAAAGAGGAAATGACAATGGCATACATATAAAACCTTTATAAGTGGGGCCTGGCTTTATCAAAATCTTTAGAAAAGTGGAGATGACAATAATATGAAATTACATGTACATGAAATTACACACCTGCTCATGATCTCATCTTTCTTTTCTGTCTCAACTTTGCATCATGCAGAGAGATTTGTACAATTTATTGCTTGTATATACACAGACTACCATCTGCCAAGATCTTGGCTCTACCAAGGTTTAGTCTTATGGACACTTGCAATCCATTTACTAAACAAGTGCCGGATTGAGCAATTGACATAAGCCATTGGACTTATTATTAGTATAACATCCAAATGTATTATCCACACAAAAAAGCTTTTTTTTACAGAATGCTTAACGGTATGATCTCAAGTATACAAATTAGACAGAGAAATTCAAGTGGCTAGGTGCATAGGAGGGAAGCATGTTGGCCTAAATGAGGATTACTATCTTCAAATTGACTATGGAAACTATGATTAATTGACATAGTCGAACAATGTTGCTTAACAACGAAAAGAATCCATGTATATAGCATCTAAAATGAATGATTGTCATGATGCATAACATAATTTTTTGCTATATGGCCCACTTATTGAGTATTGATGTCTTCTAGAATGTATTTATGATTATTACCACATTCCTAAACTTGGTACTTCAGTACATTGCATAAACTAGGCAAAGGAGGTTGATCTCTGTCAAAAGTTGATTTCGGATGTGCTTGGATGTTATTCGAGTGCTCATCCACAGCTTGTGGATGTAGGCAAATGCGCATTCAGACGCATCCAGAACTTTTATTTGCGCATACACAAGGCATCCAAACGCATCCCCTTGTGCATCCGGACTCAAACGCATCCGGACTAGGATGCAGAGGCAAGGGGTGTGCATCCGGTAACACAGGTTTAATAATGTGATTTGCTTATGATCACGAAGGGACTTATGCTATTCATTCATGGACATCTATCAACTTTTCCAATGACAAATGATTTGGCAATGTGAACTCTTCAACTACTTCGAATGAGGATTTTGAAAAATGCAAAAAGGATATGGGTTTAGAAGACTAAACTAACTATATCTCTAACTCTACCAATGCAAGAGACAAACTAACCAATCCTTGCTTCGCCAACATAAACAACTACGCAAAGGAAGGTGGAATCTTCTAAGCGTGCATGGATGATTTTCGAACTGCTTATACACATCAAAATCATAGAATAGATAGAGGCGGTTAGTGTTGCTATAACCCTTCCCCGCTCAGAATTGAACTCTTCTCTGTGCCGCCCACTCATGCATCAGAGATCGGCTTCATGAGATCCTCCTGGGGTAGATAAATGCAGTCGGGTGGGTGGGAAGTAGTTGTAGAGAATCCTGTTGCCATATCCCGTATCTATTTATGGGGGTTCAGACTCCCCCGACAGATTGAAAAGTATGCAAGTCAATGAGCATGAAGCAATTGAAGTTAAGTGCCTGGCAATGAGTTCAACCTAACTTTGTACTGCGACATGCAATCAAGTAGCAAAAGGCATGAACATAAAGTTTCACCATGAATCAACAATAACATCTTTCATTCAATTACTTAACATAAACAAATCCTATCTAAGTGAGAAATATGAAACCATGCGACACTCCAAAATAACACAAGTATTCACCACGCTTCAATGAATATGCAATTACTTTGGCAGTATCTTAGTAACAATTTTACAAAAAATCTCCCTTCTAGAAATGAAATGAGCAAGCCTTAGAGGCTTCAAGTACAACCAATGGCTTAGATTCATTCAAGATCAACAACCTAGATAATTCCAAGCAACCCTAATTAGGGTTTGTTACGACTACCACTTACAAATATTAAATGCTAACCAGTGAGAATAAAGCACCTACTTATAGATCAACAGAAAAATTCCTTGCTGCATGGGATCATAACAAATCTTCTTCCAGAAGCATGTTTCCCTTATCCTTTTCCTTGATAGCATATTCAATAAATCTAGACATAATGGCATTGAGCTCCTCCATAAGTACACTTGACGTAGCCTCTACCTTGTATTCAATACATTCCAAGTCAGCATTACATGCGGTGCATGACTTCGCCCATTCTCTATTTTTGCAAATAGCCATGAAATTTGCAAATGTCAAAGCATCCTTCAAATGATCTTGCAAAATTGGATTTGCATCTTTAATGTAAGTAGACTTCATTTTTTTCGTCAATTGTTCCACATTCATATCTTCATCATCTTCCAATCCTTGTTTGAACATCGTTCCCACAAAAGCGAGGATCTCATTTTGAATTTCTTGAATTGTCTCCTACTCTTGGCAATCACACTTCTCTTTCTCAAAAATTTATTTTCTCATCAACAATGCATGATGCCACCCACAAAAATCAGCTTCGCGTCTTGTGTCCATTACATTATTTTCCAGTAATGTTCGCTTGGGAATGTCCATTAATGCTTGCAAACAGGGGTTGGTCTTCTCTTTGATAGGATGAATTTCTTAGCATGCCTCAAGCTATACTTTAATTCTATATTGAAAAGAAACCATCATCTTGTAGGTTTGCACAAATCCCTCAATGAACCCGTTTGCACTTTCAAAAACATCTTTAATCCACTTCTTTGTCGCTTGTGCTATTAACTTCATTTCCTTAAATTCATCCACTGATTCCCTCGAAAGTGCTATGGGAGGAACAAATTCTTGCTTGGCCTGTTGGATTGGATTCCTCAAATGTCAAACATACTCTTTCAATTGCCTATTCTCTTCCTTGAGCTGATTCTTTTTTCAACCTCTTTGTTCAGTCTCTCTCTAATGGTGTTGATAACTTCATTGAGTTCATCAACTTCTTGTTCCTTTTTTGTTGGTCCCAAGTCGAAAGCCATAATGTCATAGTCTTGTGGAGGGATGTCATCTCTTGCTTTGTCAACCTTTGGAACAACACCTTGCATCATGCGAGAAACTGAACTTTCCTTTGTGATATTGGAGAACTTCCTTGCTGGCCTTTTTTCCTTAGTCTTCCCAATTCTTTCCAAAAATCCTTCCAAATTGTCAACTGGTCGACTTTCTTTTATCTCCTTCATCCTATGTCTTAACCTTTCCGACTTAGTGCATTCTCCAATGCCATCATCTAGATCTTCATTGTTTTGAGGCTCTTGGGATGCTATGATCATCTCCTCATTGAAATTTTAATTTGGGAAACCCATGTTAGTACCTTAAAGAAATTCTTCAATTGGTGTCACATTTTTTTGCTCATCAAGAAGATCTTCTACACTTTGAGGAGGAGAATCTCCTTCTTGGTTTTGTTGTTGGATAGGAGATTTACTTGTACTGCGACCTCTGGCAACCTCCAACTACCGCAACTTCATTTGGTTCTTCATTATCTGCGAAAGATGTTACATTCCTCTGCATTGAATCCTTAGTGGCTGCTGGATGAGTGACCCTCGACTTTTGCCTCTTTTGTGGTGGTTCTTGATTTGGAACTTTTCTCTTTGTTCCCTTCATTTGCAAAGGCATGTCACTGTCTTTGCCTTTTCTATTACTACCACTATCGTGCCTACTCCTTTCTCCTTCGATATTAACTTCTTGTGGTTCTCCAGATGATTCTTCTTCGGGCTCTTCTACATCATTCATAAAATCAAAAGTCAAAGGATTATTCTTTCTTTTCAATTTATCCATTTGTTGGGCTACCCACTTATGTGTGCATGCTCTTGGTGGTCTTATCAATTCATCCAAGTGAGCTTCTTCTGCTCCCAACCAATTGATGGAAGGGACTTATCTTTTATTTCTTCTTAATGATCTTGAATGTGGTTTCCATCATCCTCAAGTTGGTTTGGGATGGATAACCACTTACAGGCTCTAATCATTGCCATTGACAATCGAGAATGCATTCTCTTGCTTATTTCAAAATCATCTGCAACATTTGCTCAATAATCCTCCAAATGTACATTGTGCTTGTACCTATTCCCATAAACCTTACTTATTTGGCTATATGGATCAAAGACTATCCTTGAAGCATACACCCCCAATGAGTAGTATTGCAATTCTTCCTCCGTTGGCTCAACTACTTGGAGTGAAGGACGCCTGCTCAGTTCCCAAGATCGATAAGAAAAGTGACCCTGGCATTGTGCTTTTAAATTTTGTTGTATGAGAGAAATTGCCTTGGAACTTCCATCAATACCATCTTTTTTGTCGGATATCTCAGGAGTCTTTTTAGACAAGATGAATTTCCTTGCTCCCTAACGTAAAGGAATTTAGGAAATTGGATGAACCATGAACCATACTTCTTTATCAACTCCTTAGCCTCATTGGATAGTCTCATATGGGTGCCCCCTTGCAAGATCCTCACAATGTACATGGAAAAGCTATTATTCACTTATCTGAGATGGTTGTTGTTTTGGAGAAGCAATTGTGGATAACATTCATACACCTTGAATTTTCCCGTTCCATTCCCAACTGTGCTCCAACACGTAATCCTTTGTGTTTGTAAATTCTTGCCACCATGTACACCATATAGGAACTCATGTAGAATGTCTGCGATTGTTACAAGTTTCTTAATTTACAATCCAAATTCTCGTTGATCACTTTTTCTCAATTGAATTTCTCTACACCAGTGGCTATCGTCTCTATAAAATAAAACATCCAAGGCTTGAAGATGGCAGCCTGTGGGCTCCCCTTTACTTGACTTAATGAAATAATGAGATCTCCATATTCTTCTTGAAAGTCTGATTTAGTGAGCTTTGGTAGTTTGGAATGATGCTTTCTTGTCTCAATCAACCATTCCTTGTTGGCATTGCTCATGTAAGTATCAGGTTTATCATTGAAAATCTTCAAGGCTTCCTCCTTTGTCTTGTAGGTGAAGAATTTGTGATCTAGAATATCAAATGCCTTCTTGATGTGCTCTTCCATGAGTGATGCTTACTAGACCGACCTGGTAGCATTTGAACAATTTATTTTAACAACCCTCCTCTTAAGGTTGCCGACCTCATTGGGGCGACTTTTTGTTATTAATTGCTTTGAAATTTATCCTATGAGGGGTTGGAATTCCGACCCTCATTAGGATTTTACCTTGAACAATTCTTTAAGCCCCCAAAAAATGAGGTCACAAATCCTCCATGCATTTGGCTTTTTCATTGAATTGAAATAGGAATTTCCACCTTCATTTGGATTTATCATTTTCATCACAAATGCAGATTGGAATTTTCATGCTTGTTTGGAGTTATGCTAAATAGAAGATTGGAAATTTGATAGGTGTTTGGAATTTCATCCAAAACGCATCAAATTTTATCAACTTGTTTAGATTTTGCCTTGGAAGGGGATTGGGATTTTCACACTTGTTTGGACTTTGCCTTCAAGGCAGATCGGAATCTTGACAAGTCTTAGGAATTTCTCTTCAAATGTAGTTGGAAATCAGGCATTTGTTAGGACAAAATGCCTCATACAGTTTGGAAATTATGCATTTGTTAGGAATTTGCATAGAGATCAGGTTGGAAATCCTCAAGTTGTTAGGAATTTCATTGCTTATTTAGTCCAATTTCCAAACTTGTCAATGATTTCCCTCAAAGAGGTCGGTTTTTCACCTCTAATTGGGAATTTGCTCACAACTTAATTCACAATCCTTGAAATTGTTAGGAATTCTATCGAAGGCTGGGCACAAATCCACTAGGAGTTAGGATTTTTCTGACCATACAAGTCATAAATGTGCAATCGATTAGTAGTTCCATCAAAACTGGTTCCACACGTAGAGAATTTAATCAAAATGAAGATCAGACTTTGGCAATTCATTTGGACAAGGTGGAAATTAGGTTTTCATTGGGAAGTTTTATCCATACTTAAAGAATTTCGATCAAAACAAGCCTTTTTAAAATTGCGCAAGATCCAAAACGAAGTTGGAGATTTATAACTTGTTTGGACAATCAGAGCTCCCATGGCCGCTAGGATTTCTCATCTAAGCATTGATTGTGAGCATGACCTTGCAAGGATTGCCTTTAGGATGAAGGTCGGAAATTTGCATGGTTGTAAAGATTATGCCTACAAGGTGATTGAAAATTAGACAACTGTTGGGATTTTGACTTGCGGATTGAGAGTTCCCTTACATTTTCATTCTTTCATTGCCCAAATGCTTCACTTCTCACCTCTTGAACCTCTATGTTGCCCAAGTTTTCTACTTCATCATCACCTGAGAC
Organism: Chamaecyparis obtusa; assembly: GCA_027943335.1. Lineage (NCBI taxonomy): Eukaryota > Viridiplantae > Streptophyta > Pinopsida > Cupressales > Cupressaceae > Chamaecyparis > Chamaecyparis obtusa. The sequence goes on from BSBK01009923.1 coordinate 94,952, forward strand.
TTGTCAAAACGCTGCTAAGCCAAGACCTACCTAAGCAAACCAGTAAAGTACCAAGCAAAAGAGGGGGTCCCCATTTGCAATGGGGTAATGGTGTGAAAAGGTCACAAATTGTAGGAACATCCTACTAAGACAATTCCATCCACTTGGATTGGCCTACTTAATTTGAGGGAACCGGTCTAGTGCCTCACCCAAACTTATTTCGTTCCATTCTCGTATGATTGCTCGTGGGAATAAAGAATAGATAAACTAATCTATTAATTAAAGAAACATAGTAAAATTACAAGTTTCATTAACATCTCGGTAAAGATATATTATGGAATATAGATGCATAATAACATTATCTGTATTGCATACCAAATATTGCTTAATGCACAGGTCTGCTGTTTTTCCCTATATCAATCTGATCTGCTGGTTATACTCAGATATATATGTTTATGAGAATCCTCTTCTCTTCAAGGCCTTCCTCCAAATAATGCTTCTCCTTAAATATCCTTAAGGAAGATAATAGACATCTCCCTTACTCTTTCACCAAAACATTGCGTCTTCCAAGGCAATCGCTGCCTCTTACCATTTGATTTCATCCCTTTTCCGTACATGGCTTTTGGAAAGTGATATAGTTAAGTGATTTATTAACCTCACAAATCACCGATTATTTCAATTGTGTAGTGATCGGTTTAGGAAAATAGAAAATGTTGAAGTCTTATTAATAAGACCATTTTCTGTTTATCGACTCACAACATTGTTTTATTATTTTAGTCTTTTGGGTATGGTGGAGATGCACTATGGTGGGGCCATGACAGATCCTTATTATCATTCATTCACTAAATATGTGCCTTATTGATTGTATTGGGAGTTTTATTAATTCAAAAAATGGATTGCTGATTGTTGGGCTTCCTGAATATTGCATATATATTTTATTTGTCATTTGGTGCTTAGGGTCAGGGGCAGGACAAATGGCACGAGCTTCCATCTGATTATTTGTGTTGATCCCCATAATAGAAGAGAAGAAAAAATGAACAAACCCATGTTTGTCACAACCGACATTTCCATGCTCGATAGCACTTGGATTGCCATGGGACAAACCACCAATGTCTATTGTAAAGAAACTTGAAGGGGTGACAATTTACTAGATGTATCCACCTTTTTAGAGGCTTGTGAGGTAGGATCAAGAGCAACAAGAGGAAGCACCAATAGAACAGGAAAAGAAGAGAGGAGCGGGGAATGGAGAACTCAAGCATCATTCTAGAAGAGAGCTCTTTAACAATTCTTAACAATGTTGAAGGGACCATTGTAGACCAATGAAGCTCCATTCTTAACAATTTCCCAAACCATTGAGCCTCTTCCTACAGATCCATTTACAAGATCTTTAAATGAGCTTTTGAAATTTAGAATTCTAGCACAATGCTGATCTAGATGCTTACAACATCTCCAACAAAGCTTACTAGCAATTGCTCAGGTTTTTGAGAGCGGTCTACCTAAGGTGTAGGCTGTTGTTCTATAGTGGCCTGCACACTTGATCCCAACCAAGCAGATTTCATTTTTGAGATTCCAAATTGCCCACCCATAAAAATTACTTGGAGAGAGCATCAAAATCATTAAGGATGCTTTTGTGGGTAGATAAATTAAGGAATCTATAGATGGGCGGATCTTGTAAAACAGACATCAGCAAAATCATTCGCTGTTTAAAAGACACCCATTGGAAGATCCTCATTCTAAATTTGTTGATGATCTTCTATCGATATTCTTTGAGATTATAAATGGATAAGGGAATGCCAAGATAGCCAAATGTAAGCTGCCCATTAATTATGTAATATAAACCCTTTTTTGAAAAATTCTTCAACTAAAAACAAGATGTAGTGCAATAATCTTTCCACTATTTGATCACCTAGATCTTGGAATGGGCAAGGTGAGAGCATATGGTGTTTGGGAAGTTACAATTAATTTGAATGCAGTGACTGAAAAGAAAGGACATGACCACTTGTAGAGTGGGGTGTGATTGCAACCATCAATTTATTCAATGGGGAAATAAAGGGCACTTCCACTTATTCAGTGGGAAACCTTTATAGTTAATACGAATAACCACTTATTCAGCTGGAAAGCTTAACACAAACAACCACTTATTCAGTAGGAAAACTTAACACAAACAATCACTTAGTCAGTGGGAAAATAAAGGGCTCTTCCACTTGCTCAATGGGATAGCTTAATATAAATTACCACTTATTCAGTGGGGCGAGTAACAACGAAACCATCCACTTATTGAGTGGGAAATAAAGGAAAAAAAATGGACTTATTTAGTGGTCAGTGATTACAATATTACCATTTGTATAGTGGGTTGAGTATGATAATCTAATAGTTTACGCCAAACACATTGGCGGTACTACCGTCCAATGATTACAATGTTAGGTCACATATGGCAATACCAAAGTAGAAGTGCATCTGCTGTTGCAAAAGCTGACTGATGTAACAGTAAAATAGAATCGTTGTAACCAAAGAAGCAGAAAACTAGGAAAAATCACGATTATATGGGATCAATCACGAATTGGACAGCATTGTGATTTTTCACTGGAAAAATTGCAATTCATGGTCAACAACTATGACTGCCTTTTACCTGATTTAATTGCATTTTAGTTGCCAAAATTTGACGATTAATTGGCATTTGAAATGCGGTAAACACCCGAAAATCCTAAAAATACCCTTGAAGCAAGAAAAACCCACCAAAACACAGCAACCGTCTATAAAAAATGGCATGACACAAATACATTATTGCTAGGCATGTGGAAACAGCAACGCAAAGGGCACAAGGGACACTCCTCATTGCAGAATAATGGTGTTCTGGAAGGCGGCACTCTGCATTGCATGTAAGGAAATTGTTTGCAAAGAAATTAGTGTAGGACATCATTAAAGAATAAGGAAAGCCATGAGATTGCTGTTAAATTTAAATGATCAGATTAAGTAATTAATCAAAAACCGAACAAATAGATAAAAGAAACACAAGAGACAAAGCTTTTACCCTGGTAAAAGCTCTAGGAGGAAAAACCCAGCATTCAGATCCGATTATTTATTGCTCTCAAAATTACCGTTACAATGACTCACAGTAATATTGCTGTGGATTTGCTGAGGATCCCCGATCCACAAAGCAAATCAACATTTCGCGAAATGTAGAGGACTGGTTTGAATTTAATCTGTTGTTCAATATGATTGTCCAGAATTTATTTGCTGAATTGTGAATCAGATGTCTGCCTTAATATTTACTGTGTATGTACTCCCAGATGTACATATTGCAGTACGGAATCTATGCGCCCAGATGAGTATGTATCGCAGTCCTTTGATCTATATTGTACGCCCAGATTAGATCAGATCTATATAGATGCTCAGATTACTATGACACTGCCTAGATTTCATGAATCTTAGATATATATGATGTTCGCTGCCCTTGACACAATCAGATCACAATATATATTCTGTTCGCTGCCCTTGTATAATATTCACTGCCTTCATATAATATTGTTCACTGACCTTTATGATGCTTGTTGTCTTACATAAATCGCCTTGATCAGTATGAAAGGATAATTCGCATATCAGATCACATATGCCATTATCATTTGTTGATTTACAATACAATACCCTCATATATGAGGTGATACAAAATAAAGATGCAAGGTCGGCCTCCAATGCCAACATGGAAATTACAAAATAAACCTTTTGCATTAGCGCCATAGAGAATAGCGATTTGGGCCCAGCCCATAATTATTTCAATTTATAAACTCAATGTATTTAAAAATACAAAGGGCTCGATGATCATATTATTTTTATTTTAATTCTCCAATTAAATAATTAATTCTTAATTTTAATTCTCTTAATTAATTAAAATAATATATTATTTAATTTCCCATTACATAATTAATCTCACAATAAATTATTTATTTAATTCTCCCAATTAAATAAATAATTAAACCCTCCATAGATAATATTATTTAATTTTCCAATTTCATATATTATTTAATTCTCCTTAATTAAATAATTAATGTATTTAAATTATTTAATTCTCCCAATTAAATAATTAATTCTATTATTTTAATTCTCCTAATTAAAATAATGTGAAGCTAGAATCCGATCTAGCTACGAAACATTAACACTCCCTCTTAGCTAGGGAGGATTCTAAGAGTATCTTACCATACCTTTCCATCATGCCTACTTGTAGAGGATGGATCCACCTTACATTGCCCGCAAAGGGTGGACTTCAATTACAACATCACCTTGCATTGCCCGTAGAGGGTGTTCAAAATACAAAAGTACATCTCCACCTTGCATTGCCCGTAGAGGGTGGTCAACAACATATCTTCTTTCAGGGAAGATACAATATTCAATACCATTCCACCTTGCATTGCTTGCAAGGGGTGGGTAATAATGAAGAACATCAGTGAGGTTGAGACTCCCTCTCAATCGAGATAGTGAATCTATCCTGACTACATTCATGATTTCATCATCATGGCTAAGAGCAATGGATTAATTACAACGTAAGATATTCACATGATATCTATTTCCTAACATGGATCCATGGTTCACTCCCTCTGAACCAATAAACCAAGTCCTACAACTTAGCTCCCTCTATCATGGAAGCAATCATACATGAATTGAAGGGTCAACATTCCTTTCAATTGTACAAGAAGTATCCATAGATCGCATACTCTAGGTTGCAACCATTTGAGCCACGTGGAATGTAACAAGTCCTTGACATAGGAACCATTCCACTTACAATATGCCCATAGGGACTTAACACAAACAAGACACCTGAGCACTATCAACATAGGGTGCTGCCTTGGCTTCTGTAGTGTAAGAACAAGTGCAGTTAGAGGAACGTTTCCTGCAGCTTCCAGAAGTCATGACGAGTCCCAAGTTGAGTCCTTCTTCAGAAGTGATCTCAACTTAATCTTAAGGCAGCAGCCTTAGCTTGAGTCTTCTTCAAGATGCATCAGGCTCTTTCTCCCTCTGGATCTGAAGTCTCATCATTCATATGCTTCTCAATCCATCCTGATCAAAGAAGCATTTCAGGGAGATTAGTTAAAAATGCATAGAATCAAAACCATATCCAGGAGAAACAACAATGCATAATTTGTTTCTCTATAAGAGCTTTATGAGCAAATGTAAAGAATGCTTATCTCCATCAGAGATCAATAATCCTGAGATAGTGAATCATTAGATCCTCACACCCTTGTAAGAGATTTTGCATTCTAGGAGATTCAAACCCTTCAATGATAAGCTTGCACATAATCATGACTAAACACATTTCCATACAACATTCATGTCAGGTTAGAGTTGTTCAAGTCAATGGAGATACTCAAAATCATAATTTAATCAAGCATAGCAACTCACTTAGAATGCATGCAAGCATTCATCACAAGAATACATAGAACCATTTAGGTAAGAAGATAATGATGTATCAAACCCAATACAAAACCACCTATATCATAAAACTTGAACAAGACAAGCACAAGCTCATATTCTGATTTGCCAATTGGGTCATACAGATGACAATTGTGCATGATGAGCCCAAGTCATTACTTCAACAATTTGACATTCCTAATCCCAATTAAATCATTAAGTTAGTGAGCATAACCTAACAATGCCTATAATCAGCTTATGGAAGAAAGGTAACATCAACAGATGTCATTAAAAGATTGAGATCAAGGACACAAGTGCTTAGAAACCACATCATCAAGTATGTTAGTATCAAGAGAGTTCTAAGTTAACAACAATACACCATTAATGCTTCTATACAAGATAGACAAAGGGAATTCACAATAAGCAAGCCAATACAACTTAAAGCAGTAGACACTAAGAATATTCTCTTAGCTGATTGAATAGAATAACCAAATACCCATCAATCCTTTATGGTCAAGAATCCTGCTAGAGATTGTCTATCTTGTATTCAGCTTCCAGTCTTTAGCTGCAAAAAGATAGACTTATAGCACAAACATTATGATAATTAATGGAGTTGAATAGATCAAGATCATGAGTATAACTTTCTTCATCAGCAACATACAAGAATTGTATAAACAGTTAGTATACCAAGATGATCCAATTTGATGTCATCAATAAAAAACAAAAACAAAAATGCTAAGTGATCACGCATGAACTAATGAAAGAAGGATGACAAATAGAATCCACATAGGATCCACATCATCAAAAAAATACTAAGAGAATTCTAATTCCTAAATGATTTCAACCAAGGATGAATAGTATAATACAGTAAACACTTTATTTAGTATGATCAATATTCACAAGATATTTCATTAGGAAGAAAGGCAATAGACTAAGTAGAATCAATAGAAATATAATACTAATAAGAGTGGTTAGAAGAAAAAATAGGGACCTGCAGAGATAAATTGAAGTTAGTATTATAATGATTCCAGAATACTCAACCTCACAAATCATTTGCTAGAGCTCGATAGCCACGCGCAGTAGAAGTAGGATCTCTCTTCACAATGAATCTTCTAGTGTCGGCATAATATGATATCAAAAATAGAGAAACATAGTTACCAATGATCATGGTGATCTTTCTATCGTATCCGGAAAGGTTTTACATTAAAATTCTGAGAGCACATAAGTCTACCTACTATTTGATTTAACTTATATGATAGTTAACCATGAAGCAATAGTAATTTGAATACAGTAATTAATCAACTCAGCTAAGGAAGTAGATTCAACAAGCAACCTAATGGTCAGAGGAACATTTCAATGCTATGATCCAATAATTTTAGTCACAATTTGGCTTAAGTCAAGTCGATTAAGCAAAGCATATAATAAGACCCTATACTTTGCAATTTCAACAAGTGTTCAAGACTAAATAGATCAAAGTAAAGAACCTTATTGAGAAAAATATAATGACCATATCATATGAAGTCATTTCTAATACAGAAGATACTTAGGTAGAACGGAGATGTGAAATCAGATCCCAGATCTATGCTTCATTCACACAGGGTCAAGATATGACAATACCCAAAGGAAAGGCCTTCGGATATTCCCAGGTGTCATCCAGATCTGACCACGCTTAAATTTGATCACTCAAGATTAGTATGAACCGAGTTCTAAAGTTCACAACCCTTTCCAATCAGACTTCAACCTTGAGACTTGTCACCATTTTGAAAACAACAAGAGAAAAAGCAAGATTTGAAGTATGCAGGGTTAGATCTGATCATTGTTAGTTCAAACCTGACTCTGATACCATGTTAAATTTAAATGATCAGATTAAGTAATTAATCAAAAACCGATCAAATAGATAAAAGAAACACAAGAGACAAAGCATTTACCCTGGGAAAACCTCTAGGAGGAAAAACCCAGCATTCAGATCGGATTATTTATTGCTCTCAAAATTACCATTACAATGACTCACAGTAATATTGCTGTGGATTTACTGAGGATCCCCGATCCACGAAGCAAATCAACATTTCGCCAAATGTAGAGGATTGGTTTGAATTTAATCTGTTGTTCAATATGATTGCCCAGAACTTATTTGCTGAATTGTGAATCAGATCTCTGCCTTTAATAATTACTGTGTATGCACGCCCAGATGTTTATATTGCAGTACTGAATCTATGCGACCAGATGAGTATGTATCGCAGTCCTTTGATCGATATTGTACGCCCAGATTAGATCAGATCTATATAGATGCTTAGATTACTATGACGCTGCCTAGATTTCTTGAATCTTAGATATATATGATGTTTGCTGCCCTTGACACAATCAGATCACAATATATATTCTGTTCGCTGCCCTTGTATAATATTCACTGCCTTCATATGATATTGTTTACTGACCTTTATGATGTTTGTTGTCTTCCATAAATTGCCTTGATCAGTATGAAAGGATAGTTCGCATATCAGATCACATATGCTATTATCATATGTTGATTTACAATACAATACCCCCATATATGAGGTGATACAAAATAAAGATGCAAGGTCGGCCTCCAATGCCAACATGGAAATTACAAAATAAACCTTTTGCATTAGCGCCATAGAGAATAGCGATTTGGGTCCAGTCCATAATTATTTCAATTTATAAACTCAATGTATTTAAAAATACAAAGGGCTCAATGATCATATTATTTTTATTTTAATTCTCCAATTAAATAGTTAATTCATTATTTTAATTCTCCTAATTAATTAAAATAATAAATTATTTAATTTCCCATTAGATAATTAATCTCACAATAAATTATTTATTTAATTCTCCCAATTAAATAAATAATTAATCCATCCATAGATAATATTATTTAATTTTTCAATTTCATATATTATTTAATTCTCCTTAATTAAATAATTAATCGATTTAAATTATTTAATTCTCCCAATTAAATAATTAATTCTTTTATTTTTAATTCTCCTAATTAAAATAATGTGAAGCTAGAATCCGATCTAGCTACCAAACATTAACAATTGCAAGTATGGAACTGTTGCAAAGTCAGGAAGAGGGGGAGGTAGGCGCCTGCATAGAAAAAATCAATCAAAGTAATTATCGTGTGCTAGTTTCTATGTTTGAAGCAAATGAAAATTATTTCGTTGGTGTTCTTGATGTTCATGTTTATGATTTTTGCATTTTTCAACTCTTGCCTAAGTTAAAGATTTAAAACACACTAATTAGTGGTTGTCCAAGATTTTAACATAGGTCAATGTTCTTCTTTGTATTTCAGTAATATTGTAGTTTGAATACATAATAGTTATGGAGTATTTTTGATGCAATATGAGATTAAAATAAATAATATTTCGTAATAATTACGAAAATGTGTCATACAATTGAGAGAATCAGATAAATAATATTTTAAACAAATTTGTAAAAAGTATACAATTTTATTGATTAGTAGGAGATATTTTCCACAGCAAGTCAAATTGTGATATTGCTGTCAGGATTCAACTGTGTATTTTTATCAACTAGATGCAATTAGTGCTAAGTGTTCCCTTCATTCTCGTGAGAGATGCGTTCTTGTGAACCACAGCTCTTGTAAGTTAGAATAAAAAACTTCACTGTTCAATCCTGATTGCAATATCACAATATACAATTTTATTTCTAAATTTGTGACTAGAAATAAATATCATAAATATTAGGAATATTAGACAGTAATCAAATCAAAATTATTGAAATGAATAGTAGACTTCTCTAGAACAAATATCTATTTGTTTTGTTAATGAGCTGTAAACTGAAGATTTGTAACATTTTACCCCCTCCTTATTAATGCATTTATGAATACACGTGAATGCTGTTACATTAGAAGGGCTTAGACACTAGTCTTAGGTGTTGAATATTTTACCATTGATGCCAAAGGTTGATGATCAAGGTTGTATGCATTTCAAAGGATTACTCAAAGTAATAGAGAATTGGAATGAAAAACTTATCAAGTTGCTGATTATTCATCAGATCTTCATCAGCTACTTGGTTGCGTGCTTGAGCTTGTTGGTTGTTTGCTTAAGCTGGCTGCTTGTCTACTTCACGTGCTTCTTTGTGCCAAGTTAGACTGACACGTCATCAGAATTATTTACATTATGGTTAAATAAAGGAAATCACTTTATGCAAATATTATTGGTGAGAGACAAACGTTGAATTTAACATTGTTATTACTGTGCACTTCTAAGGCCATGGGTCTTCCTCATTCTACCAAGTGATGAATAATTGGTGAGTCCCAAACTTAATTTGAGTGGTGAGAATTTTTTGGGAAGAATATGTTACTTCCGATTCATACGATACTTGGCTGCAGAGTTATTTATATAGAGAAAATCATTTTTGCGATGGGATGAAGATGTTAGGAGGCCAAGCGACCAAGTACCGGGATGTGTTACTTTCTACATCATAGGAATTAAAGAAGCTAAGTAACATCTTGAATTCAAAAAGGAATCCGTTTTGTATTTAGGGGTGAAGTAATTTATTGGATCGAGCATAATGGAATCATTTTTTTCTAAAGATGGTTGAATGTGCTGGAACCGTTTCTGTTTGAAAGAGTGGTGTGTGGTGTTTTTGTTTTTAGTGATAATTGTTTCTTCAATATAATGCAGTGTGCTTGGTGAAGTGTAAGGAAAAAGAACTCAAAGCTGTGTGAAAGGTGAGAAACATGGACAGTGATATAGGGAGCCAAAAAACTATAGTGTAAGAGGTTGCTTTGAGTACGTGGAATGGAATAATAGACAGGCAACTGCATATAGAATACAAGAGAAAGCAAGGGTGAATAAAATAGTAGTGAGAAGCAATGCATGAAGAAGACAAAGAAGCAACTAAAGTGCTGTGCGAATCAGTTAATATGAGTGGGTGATTTCTTCAGTGTTTAAGGGGATCAAAGAAGTTGGGTGGCATGTTCTTTTTTTGAGATGAGCTGTGATTTTGAAGTATATAATATTTGATATTTCTTTTGTTACATTGTAATTGCTTCATTTTATTGAAAGAATAAAATGTACATATATAGGCAATTACATTGTTGATGTTTCCTAAAGGAACAATTGAACACTGAAGACTAAATTAGAAAAAAATCTAATCTATGTAAAAATACATAATTGACAATTGAATTATAATATATGCAAATATTATTTTAATACCCTCCCGTAATGGTCAATCTGTCAACTATACCAAGTTGTCCCCTAAATTTTATAAACTTGTCTGGACTTAGAGACTTGGTGAGAATGTTTGCAGTACTGATCCATCTTCTACAAGCTTGTGGATGTAATGACAGTGAAACTCAACATGCCTGGTTCGCTCATGAAAGATAGGATTTTTGAAAAGTTTGAGTACCCCTTGATTGTCATAGAATAGAGGTAAAGGACCTGCTTGAGACATGTACATATCAGAAAGCATCCTTCAAAGCCAAACCGCCTCACAAGCTGCTTTAACATTTCCTTGATATTTTGCTTTTGTCGAGGAAAGAGTTTCCACCTACTATTTCTTGCTAGCCCATTTGACTGCACCTTTTCCAAGACTGAAGACATGCCTAAATGTAGACTTCCTGTCATCAACAAAAGCTGCCCAATCTAAGTCTGCAAAACCAATGAGTCTAGAATCTTTGCTTTTGTGGTACAGAATGCCAAAGTCAGAAGTGCCATTCACATATCTCAGCGCATGCTTCGTTGTGACCCAGTGTTCAGCTCTAGGGGTTCTCATGAAGCGAGAGATGTAGCTCACAACAAAATTAAGCTTAGGTCTAGTAGCAGTGAGATAGATGAGACTGCCCACTAGTTTTTTGAATGCGGATTCATCCACCATAGGTGAATTTGATTTGGCTGACAACTTCAGTCCTTTCTCCATAGGTGTGGATGTAGGCTTGGAATCTTGCATCAAAATCTTTTCTAGCAGACTCCTGGCATACTTTGACTAAGAGATAAAAATACTGTCATCTATTTGCCAAACTTCAACACCTAAGCAGTAATGTAGAAGGCCCAAATCTATCATGTCAAAGGATTGGCACAAAATTTGTTTGATCTGTTGAATCAAAAGTGCGGGACTAGCAATAATAATAATCAGATCATCAGCATAAATGACAAGTATAAGAATGTCACCACCATTAGTTTTGACATACAGATTGGAATTAGGACTCCTCTAATAACCCTGATCACCGAGTTACTTATCAATTCTATGTACCAAGCCCGAGGAGCTTGTTTCAGACCATAGAGTGCTTTCACCAGTCTGCATACCTTGTGTTTTTTACTAAGTTACCAGATTCGCCTAAGAAAACTGAAATTCGCCATATGGTTCGGTACTAATTCGGGTCCGGTACGAATTCGGTACTAATTCGATGTTTTCCTGAGTAATTCGTCCCAAATTTGAACTAAGGGACCCTGGACGAATTTCTCAGCATAAATACGAATTTGAACTCCTTTATGGCAGACCTGGAACGAATTTCGGGGCGAATTTGCGTTTTTGGGTCGTTTTTCTGGGCGAGTTTGCGTTTAGTTTCCGTGTGCGTTTAGTTTCAACTTTCTGTGTGCGTGAGGGAGCCCGACTCTGCGTTTAGTTTCCGTGTGCATGAGGGAGCCCCCGTGTGTGTAGGAGCCCGAGTGTGCAGGAGCCCGAGTGTGTGAGGGAGCTTCCGTGTTTGCAAGGTGAGTTAAGTATTACTAAATATTATATTAATGTTAAGTATTATATTAACGTTACTGTATTATATTAATGTTAAGTATTATATTAACGTTAAGTATTATATTAATGTTAAGTATTATATTAACGTTACTGTATTATATTAATGTCAAGTATTATAGTTAGTTAACAGACTATAGCCATATTATATACTGTGAGTTAAGTATTACTAAATATTATATTACTGTTACTGTATATATTATATACTGTTAAGTATAGCAAGATTGAGTTAAGTATATGTATTAGTAAAGACTGTAATACTAAATACTATATATGTAATACTAAATACTGTATGTGTATTAGTATATGTAATACTAAATACATGTATATATATATATATTTTTTTTTTAAAAAAAAAAAAATTCTTGTACGAACGAACCCAAAACGAATCGAACCCAGCCCAAAAAAATTTTGAACGAATTTCGAACCCGAATTGCGAACCCACATCCGAACCCGAATCCGAACCGGCAACTTAGGTTTTTTATGTATTGTCTTCCTTCACATCTAACTTTATTTAGTCCTGAAATAGTAATTCCAACTTGAGATGAGAATTGCAATATATTTATAGATATCAACGTATCAAATTTGAAGATATTTCATTATAATATTCAACTTAAAAATCTTAGGAATAATTCAAAAGATAGACCTTATCTTGATTTACTGCAGCACTTCCCTTCTCCTGTTTTAAGTATTGCCTTGTTTCATAATGAGCCTTGATGAATAAACCTTCAGAGATATGGAAACTCTGCATTAATTCCTTTCTAGGAATTTTAATATTTATCAGGAATGTCCTTGATCTAGCCTCAACATTCACTAAGAATGTCCTTAATCTAGTCTCGACACTCACTAAGAATGTCCTAGATTTTTTCCTCAATGGCCAGCAAGTGTAAACACTTGTTAATCAATGATAGTTCTTCTACTTAGTCACCAAGACTAAGCTTCAATCTGATCTGATATCCCACCCATCAATTAATGTTGATATATTTCTTGATTACTTCGCCTTCCTTTGTTTGGAATGAAGACTATGAATGTGCTCTTGAATGACACACACACACACACACACAAACACACATCGCTAGAGTTGATTGTTCTGATGATATTCCTTGTATCTGCTGATTAGCCACCTTTAATTTCTAATTGTCAAATTCTATTTGCTGTGATATGATGAGTGTGATGTTCCCTTTCTAAAACGAGATTTAATGATAATAAATAATTAAAAAAATTAATCTGCTTCTCTAAGAAAGCATCGTAGTTTATGATTGCTTGAGGACAAGCAATCCTAGGTGGGGTGGATTTTAATGTCCCCTTTCTAAAAGAGGATATATATATATATATATATATATATATATATATATATATATATATATAATGATTACAAGCTAGTTAAGTTTAACAAAAGGTCAAGGGGCATGCAGTGAAGAGTTGTGACTGCCTCAACATAAGGTATAAAAGAGAGAAGGTTTCATTTGAAAGGGGACATGGATGGAGCAAGGAAAATTGGAAAATGAAATATGGAATAATTAGGTTGGAATTGAAAAAGAATTCAGAAATAAACTTGAATTAGAAATGAAGAGCAGCAATTAAGATTAGTTAAGGAGCAATTAAAATTGGAAGAGACACCACTCTTGGGAAGATATATTAAGAAGTTGTAGAGTGTATTTGAGGGGAGCAAGAGTTTATATCAGACTTACATTTGTAGATCTGCAAAGGAGAATAAAAAAGGGTAGATCATCAAAAGGTTGGAAGACATAATTGTAAGAAGAATTTATAGCAGAATTGTATAAATAGTATATGCATATATAAGGGAGGAATATATGCAGATACAAAAGAATATGTTGAAGCAAATTTGGAAGGAAAGTCTATGCAGACTTAAAGGAAGACTTTTAAGGTATGAATCAAGAAAGAATTAATGAGGAAGAATAAGGAAGTGACTCCTTCAAAAGGCAAAGGGTTAAAATGATGAAGGGTTGTGACTCTTTCAAAAGGTGGTAGTTATGAAAGGTTGTGACTCTTTCAAAGGGCATAAAGGATGAAGGGTTGTGACTCTCTTGAAAAGTTTTAATAATGAAAGTTTGTGATCCCTTCATGAAGATGTGAATAGGAGAGAGTCATTTGTTGAAGGCATGGAAGAAGGGATCATCATAATGAAGGTAATCATAGAAAGTTCTGTTCTGAGATATAAGATAGTTCTGATCTGCATAATAGGGAGCATAGGAATTAAAGAAGGATTAATGGAAGAAGAAGATGGAAGCAACTTCCAAAGGGGCAGCAATGATGAAGGGTTGTGGCCCTTTTGAAGGGCGGTAATTGTGAAAGGGTGTGACCATTGCAAGGGGCAGACATGGTCAAGCGATGTGTCTCTTCCTCACATTGGAAGGTATAAAGAGGAGAGGGTCTCATTTGAGGAGAGCATCCGAGGGAGATAAAGTTGGGGAATAATATATTATTCTCAAATGGCCACAATGGAAAGTGGTGACTCAATTCTTATGAAAGGTGGTGACCCTTCCACCAATAATGCATAAAAGAGAAATCATTCCATGTGTTCAAGGATCATTTATCTATCATCACTCACCAATATGTCAAATCAGCATACACTCAATCATCACTCCTCAATCTATGAATTCCACATTCAATCAATCATCATGCCCTAACATATCTAATCATCAAATCAAAGGAAACCATTCTATCAATCATTGAAATAGAAGAAAACAACAACATATATTGATAGTAAGGACAAACTTATAACAGTTCATTATTATAATCTGCAATCTCTGGCATGAATATCTCTATATGTGTACATAGCATAGGGAAAACCATTTGTGACTGCTCATTACTGGATTATGTGCATACAGCTAGTACTTACATATGGCTGCTTATATTAATTTGAGATACAATGCATGATTGTTTATATTTATCTGCCACAACATAGTAGATCCATTGCTGATTCGTTTACTATGATTTGTGGACAATTAGAATAAATGATTCGGATAAGATACTATATGTGTTTTCATCTTTGACTATCATGATCTTCTATGATGGTGAAGTGAGGATTCCCAATTCGGGGAAACGGTGATGAGGTCACTTTCTAAGTACACCACTCCATGTGGTAACTAAGGAGTCCTATGGGGCCAAAAGGGGACAAGGATGCCTTTGGGCTTAGAAAGGGTAGACTTTTGGGACACCCTATTGTGAAGAACCCTCACAATCTCCATCATGGGAAGTGGACCTTTCAACTAGGGAAGACAAGTTGAGGATGGCTAGATGGAGGGACACGGCAATAGGACCCCACACTAGGTAGCCCACCTCATATGCATGGAAAGGACCACACGAGGCCAAGGGGGAACAATGTATCCGCTCTTGGGCCTAGGGTAGGAAGATTCTGGGACACCTCATCAAATCCTCTCACCTTATCATCTCTATGGATGAATCACATCGAAGTCAATTCTAGCAATCTTTTGATCCAATTTACATTTCTTACATACGTTTATTTCTAATTAAACTATGACATTATGACTATAAATGAATACTAACAATATTGCAGGATTTCACATTATGGATTACACAATTGAAGAAAACCCTATACATGGTAAACCCTAACCCTAATCTTATGCAATTGTGATTTAGGACAAAGTTCTAGGGCAAATTGGAAACAGGACATTACAATGAGTCTCTGGCTGAAGACCCATTTCCTCTTGCGATTGATGTTTCTCCTTCTCTGCTATGAAATGGCTAAATGTAATTGCTGATTGATAATGCTCTATTTGCTGTGATATATATATTCTTATTCGATGCTGAAGACTGTTATAGAGCTTGCTGCGAGTCCGTCTCATAATGTGATTTCTGATGAATCGCTTTCTCTTGTATACGTTAGGAAGTGATTGCTGTGTTCTTGTTCGATAGCTGTGGATCTTTATTCTTCACTGATATTTATCTTACTTAGGAGTGATCATACGTTTTATTTTCCTTCATAGATTCACTATATGATTTTATACTTTCTTTCTCTTCTATTTCTCACACTCCGCTTCACAGTAATCTGGCTTAGATTTATTGTTAACTCTATTCTTATCTGTTTATATATCTGATCAAACATTCTTCAACAGACATATTCCTTCATTAGTCTGTATACATCTGCCTATGTTTTCTTCACGGGTCTGCCTATATTCTTCTTAATTTATTTTCTTCTCAATCTCTTAATCTGCAGATATTCCTCATGTATCTATGCACCTATCCTTCATAAATTTCTGCATTAACCTCTCTTATAGTATGCAGATCTTTGATGTCTGATATATCTTTCTTTTTCATATTTTACACACCCTTCACTTTCATTTCCAATCTTTATTTATATATGTCTTTTAAGATATGCTTTTTCCAAATGTTCATGTCTTCTCAAATTGCTCACATCTCTTCCCTTTCATGAATCACACCCTTTGTGCAAACTAAGGCTTTTATTATTTCTTTGATTAAGTATAGTCACTTCCATACAATGAATCACTTCCCTTCATAAACCGTTGCCGCCTTATTATGATACTACCTTTTCATAAAACATAACTTCCCACCAAAATAGATTGCACCTATTCATTTTATTAATCGCTGCACTTTTGTGAATAAGACAAGTGAATAAGACAAAATGAATAAGACAAATTTGTCTTATTAAGGGAGTGCTGATATGTACTAGGAAGGTGTCGGCCAAAATAAACATTGCTTAATGTAGTTGCTGCTTTCAAATGAAAATATAATTACTACTTAACAATTTCAGATCTTTTCAACAATGACATTGCTGCCTGCTAATTAATGTGTTCTTTCTAATAGTCATTGCTGCTGTTTATGAACAGTAATTAATCTTCCTATATTTATCACTGGATCTAATAATTAATTCACAGCCTTAGTAATAATAGCTGATCTTCTTTTAAAATATTATCATATTTTGTTTCATTATTCAATTTGATTTCTTTGACATTGTAATGCCCCTTTCTCACCAAGTTGTATATATATATTTGGCATCATATTTATCTTTGATGGTGTGTCATAAATCGGTTTTCAATTTATATTTGGTTCTTCTAAGTTTAAATCGTTACTTTAAACTTACTCAATCATATATCTTTAAGGTCTTGAGTTGGGGACATCACACTTTACCAACAACCTTGAATCCAGGAGGTGGCATCGTAGAGACTTCTTCCTGCAAGTCACCACTGAGGAATGCACTCTTGACGTTTATTTGATGGAGTTTCAAACCAAACTGGGCTGACATGGCAAGGACGAGCCAAATTCTACTCATTTTGGCTTATAGGAGCAAAAGTTTCCTAATAGTCAATGCCTTCTTTATGTGAGAACCCTCTAGCAACTAGCCGAGCCTTGTACTTATCAAGGTTCTGTTAGGCTTGTACTTAACTTTATTCGCCTATTTGCAGCCAATGGGCTTCTTCCCAGGTGGAAGATTAGAAAGGACCCAAATGCTCTTTAGAAGACTATGGTGTTCAACTTCTATAGCCTATTCCCACTCAGGAATACCCTCAGCCTTTGACTAAGATTGAGGCTCAAAAACACTGTGAATGTCAGCCATAAAAGACAAATTAACAGTATTTTGCTTCTTTATCTTGTTTCTAGTTGATCTACCCTCAATGAGCTCATCATCATAGAGATCACCTATGGTCTTGGCCCGCCATTTAGGCTTGAGAGTAGAAGTACCAACACGTGATTCTGGGATGGCTAGAACAGGTTCAGCAGGATGTAGAACATCTTGGCTGAATATGAGACAATCAATGTCTACGTCGATCAACCAATATGCTTTGTGGTTTTCATTGTTTCTTGTGAACATGAGCTTTTGGCTCTTGGAATCCAATTTTGAGCGTTTGGCATCTGGAACCCAAATGTAGGCTAAAGAACCAAAGAATTTCAGGTGAGTGATTTTAGGCTTCTTGCCAGACCAGGCTACCTCTAGAGTTTTTTTCTTAATAGTTTGTGGGAGACCTTTTTAGAAGATTGAGAGCAGTGTAGACTGCGTTTGCCCAAAATTTATTTGGAGCATTTATATGTTCCAACATAGACGGCCATTTTGATGATTGTGTAGTTTCTCTGCTGAACAACACCATTTAGTTGAGGGCTATAAGGTGTGGTAAGCTGATGCTTGATACCATGATGTGCACAGAAGTTGGCGAAATCAGAAGAACAAAATTACCCCCCATTGTCTGATCCAAGAGTAATTATTTGTTGACCTGACTCTTTTTATACTAATGCCTTAAACTTCTGAAACATGCTAAACACCTTTGATTTTTGTTTAAGAAAATACATCCACATTTTGCGACTAAAATCATCAACAAATAACAAAAAATACCTGGACTTCGTAACTGAAGGAGTGTTCATTGGTCCACATACATCAATATGAACCAATTGTAATACATTGGAAGCTTGCCAAGTATTGCCATTCGAAAATGGAGTCCAATGTTGCTTTCTAGCTTGACAAGCTCTGCAAACTTCATGACTCTGAGTCTGAACCTTAGGTAAGCCAACGATTAGATCCTCTTGAACTAACTGAGAGAGATATTGTATGTTTAGATGCCCTCTACCATTGATGCCAAAGATTCCTGATGGAAGATCGTTTGGCTGCCATGGCATGCTCTTGAGAATCACCTATGTCAACAAGTTTCTAAAGACACAAGTTTCTAAAGACCATGATCTTCAATACCCACAATAACTGTAGTGTGAGTCTCCTGATCAACAATACTACATATGTGCGAATTGAATACCACATCAAGCTGAGGAGAATGTCTCATAATTTGGGTGACAGAGAGAAGGTTGAGTTCCATGCTTGGAACGTAGTATACATCGAGGAAAATTAACTCCTCCCTCTAGATTGAATCTGCACGTTGCCCTTTCCAACAATAGTATACTCTTCTCCCTTCAAAAATAACAGAATCAGTAGATGTTGTGTAGTTAGTAAATCAAGCGCAACGATGAGTAAAGTGCCGAGAAGCACTTGAATCAATGTACCAGACAGACGATTTGATATGATCAACTGGGCTTTTGGCCATAAAGGTTGTTTGCCTGCTGGGGTAAACTTAGTATTGCACAGACATAGTACAGGAAATATAATAAACAGAATATATCATAGAATAATAAATACTTTCATTAATCATTCCAGACTGGCAAGTACATTTACATCGTGATGATCATACAATAATATCTCCCCCTGTCCATCCTCCGAGAGGGTATATAAAGTACCCAAAGGGCCACGACCGAAACGTCGTGACAGAACTGTCTAACCTCTTGGTCACTAACGACCGAGGCTAACATAATACTTTATTAATATAATAAACCATACATACAATAAGGTAGTCTTTCCGGCTAACATCATCCCCCCCAAAAAAGAAAGTCGTCTCTGGCGACTTACAACAAAATGGAGATGAAATACACCACATAAAATAAGAAAATCACTGAAAGAAGGGGCGGAGGGCGTCCCTGAAAAGCTGAAGTGCCGCCCTCCCCATCAATGCCGCATCATAGTTCTTTTCCATCACATCACATTCCTTCCGTGCCTGCACCAAACTAGTCTCAAAAACACGTATTAGCTGTAGCCTCCGCTAACACAATACTGTCTCCCTAGCCAATCTAACCTCGATAGCCACTTGTGTTGCCTTCTCTGCTTTCAACTCCTGGGTGCGCTGAGTCAAGTGTCACTCTACTGCCTGCAACTGGGTGGGCAGCTCCTCCCGAGCTCTCTGTGCATCCACCAAGACAGCCTCACGTCCAGCCAACACCTACTCCTCTGAGTGCCTCACAGTGTAGTACCCCTCTCGAAAGGCTTGCTCCAGTGCTCTCTCACTTCTGGCATGCAGACACTCCATGCCTACAAGAACTCCAAGTCTCATCAACTGGTCACACTTTCCAAAGGCTGATAACTGAACTGATTGGGGGTCTAGGGGGCAACGGCCCTAGTGGGGTCGAGGGGCAGCGCCCCCGCGGGGTCCTGGGGCAGAGCCCCAGGCGCGCTCCCTGTCGCAGTATAGGGCGGGGTCGAGGGGCAGCACCCCCACTGCCAAGACCAAATTAGCACTCTTAAACCCACACAAAAGTCTATGGAACACACCATTTTGTGATTTTCTTCTGATCCCATACTCTTTTCTGCAAAGCGCTTATGTTTTCCTCACTCGCACACCCTAACACGTGTGGTCCAGTCTGACACAGGTGTCAAGCACGCCTCAACGGGCACTCCTCCATCCATGCTGGCATGGTCAGACTCAATCAACACGGAATCTCCAAGGCCCACCACCGGCTTTGATCCCACCATTTCTAGCCGTACCTGACCAGCTTCCGTCCTGCCCTGCTCGACAAATTGCTCCATCATCT
The DNA here is from genome assembly GCA_027943335.1 of Chamaecyparis obtusa. Classification (NCBI taxonomy): domain Eukaryota; kingdom Viridiplantae; phylum Streptophyta; class Pinopsida; order Cupressales; family Cupressaceae; genus Chamaecyparis; species Chamaecyparis obtusa. The sequence continues at coordinate 115,406 of BSBK01009923.1, forward strand.
CGGCCATGTCTCTGCCAGAAGGGATACTCTCGCTATCCCCAGTCTCTAGCTCTGGAAGTGTCCATTATGGCAACTCTCTCTGGTTCTACTATAGAAGCTCCTGTTGATGTGGCAACAGGTAAAGGCAGCTGAACTGGGCCCCGTGCTTGGCCAAATGCTGGAATGGCCATAGGACTGGGAACCAAAACAACTGGGGTCCCACTAGTGGGTACAGGATGTGGAAATAATAGCAGGGCAGCTGAGATTATCTGTACTTCCTCCTCATCATCCTCCCGATTGCTTTCCTCCTCGGATGTCGCTTCTCGACCGCTATCTGTATACCCACGTTCCCCACTAACTTCCAATTCCTACCTGGTTCGTTTCAAACCAGGGCCCACCTTCTGACCTTCAAGCGTATCCAGATGACGCCATCTCATGATCGGGGGTTTGCCCTCCACCAAGGGTCCCACCTTAAGCTCGGATGATAATATGTCCGTTGGAATCTGCTGCTCCACTGCATCCAAGAAAAGTCCAATCGCATAATGTGGCATATAGAAGGTGCGGTGCTGAAGGGTCATGAACGCATACATCCGTTTTGCCAACACGGTCGCCCAATCGTACATTCTGCCCCCAAGGAGGTGGTTCATCAGGGTAACCTGCTAAAATGAAATATCAGAGGCGCGACTAGACCCTATAAGCCGACTCTTCACCAAATCCACAAGGCCTTGCCAGTGGCCTTCCTTGACGAACATTTTCTTGATGCCGCGATTATGGGACGCCTTCCGGAGAGACTCCTTTGTTGGTGTGAGATTATCTCTGCAAATCAACTTGATGTAGAAGTCTTTATTCTCTATAGCCATCTTCTGTGGCCTTAGATCAACCCTTACCCCTCTGTCTGGTAACCCAAAGACTTGGCGGAATTCTGATGCTGTAAAAGAAACTGTCACCGAGTGATTTAGGTAGGGACTGGTGCTTTTCTTAGAAAAGCTATCAAAGGCCTCGATCATTGCCCGCAATGGGCCTTCAAAATCTTTAATGCAGAAAATGGGCATTTCAATTACCCATCGCACCTGGGCCCTTGAGAGGCTTTCCTTGATCAGTCGAGTGTTCGGACAATTATTGTTCTCCTTCCACCATCTGCGGCAGTCTAAACCATTCAAACCCTCAAATGCGATGTTTTGTGCTGTGACCTCCTCTTTCTGAGATCCTACCATTGCCATTTGGGGCTTGTGGATCTTCAGCTTCTTCCCTGTGCCCGTGCTTGCAACTCTTGGTGTATTCCGGCTCATACTTCTGGGGTCCTCTTCCAGTTTCTTCCTCCAACTATGTTTGCCTACAGATTGCATCTTTGTGGCTCCTTGTTCTTGATGAAGATGTAACCGTTTTTAACTACCGTACAATTGCTTTCTGTCTGTCTTCTTCCTTAGCCCTACGCTTAGTCTCCTCAAATCCCTCCGTAGCTGTACGGAATGCTCGAATATAACCAAAATAATACTGATCAATGTTCCCAGTTATGTCGCACCTATGCGTTTGTACGACCTCTTTATCTTATGCCGTGACCGTATGGTTATATATCCTTGCATTTTTATAAAAAATTTCTCCTGCCGTGGGTAGCTTGGCCGTACAACCGTACGGTTGCAGCACGTGTATCCACGCCGTACGGTATCACGTTGAATTTTTGTTGTTTCCACCGTACGGTGGTGGTTGCTGGGTGGCTTGTTGCTGTATGGAATTGCCTCCCCTCGCCGTACGGTTATGACGCTCTGTATACCGTATAGGCACGTGTGACCAAAACGATTCACCTTCCTCCGCTTTGTCTCCCGTACGGCCGTACGACGAGCTGAACGATCTTGCAGGCTGCTAAACTTATGCCGTACGGTGTAATTAATGAACTCCAATGCCTTCGTTATTGTGCCGTACGGTCGGCCTTTATTCTTTCGCTGTTTTTTGGCCGTATGGTCTTCATTTTAAAACCTTTCCTGCCGTACGGTCATGTGTTGTGCGTTTTTGCCGTACAGCCATATGGTACCTTTTTTTTAAATTTTTTTTTTAATCGGCTGAGTGCCTTCGGTGCGCCTCCGGCCTTTGATGGTACACCTTCAATTTCGAGCCGTTCACTGCATCGGGGATTTCTCATCCGTCGAGGGTCCACAGCTTCACTAACCCGTTCGTTGCCACCTCTCGAACCTTGTAGGGACCTACCCACTTAACTTTGAATTTCCCAGGCTTAATCTCGTTTCACCCATTGTACTTTAATACTAACTGGCCTGGTGTAAATTGCATTCGGCGAAGGTGCTTGTTGTGCCACAGTTTCCTCCGTTGCTGGGTTGCTTCCGTGGCCCACTGTGCCAGTGCTCTTTTTTCATCGAGTTTATTCAAGAGGTAAAGTCTTTCTCTCAAACTCTCCATGTCCCCAAGTTTGTTTTTGATGGCTATCCGGAGGCTAGGCACCATGAATTCAGCCGGTACCACCGCCTCCTGCCCATACATCAGCTGGAATGGTGTCTCACCGTTGGTCACCTTGTAGGAAGTCTGGTAGGCCCATAACATAGAGGGTAACCTTTTTGCCCAGTCTTCACCCTCAACACCGCATGACTTATAAATGACTCCGACCAAAATTTTATTGGTTGCCTCCGCCTGGCCATTCGCCCGAGGGTAGTAGGGACTTGACAGCGTATGGAAGATCTTGAATTCTGTGGTCAGGAGTTTAATTACGTGATTGACGAAGTGGCCACCCCGATCGTTGGTCAACTGAATTGGGATGCCGTATCTGGTTATTATCTGTTCGTAAATGAACTTTGCCGTGCTTATAGCGGAGTTATCAGTCAGTGCATGCGCCTCCACCCATTTGGTTAAATACTCTGTTGCTACCACAATATATCGGTAGCGCCAGGCATGACTGGCCTTCAGGGGCCCCACAAAATCCAATCCCCACCTTTCAAATAATTCCTATGCGTGAGAGGGGTTGAGTGGCATGAAATCTCGTTTGAGGGGTCTCCCGGTGCGCTGGCAAGTGTCACACCCGACCACCCATTCTCTGGCGTCATTGTACAGTGTCGGCCACCATAAGCCGGCCAACAACACCTTCCTGGCCGTGGTATTTGGACCCATGTGGCCTCTGGCAGGTCCTTTGTGAGCTTCCCGCAGAACTCTAAACACTTCTTCCATCACGCATTGCCTCAGCACTTGGTCTGGACCCATTTTGTACAGCAGTCCATTCATGAGTTGAAAGGTCCCGCTCCTTAGAACCAACTTCCTACGTTCTCCTGGAGGCATGCCTTCCGGGAATCAGGCCGTGGACAAATACTCGCCAATGCTCGTGTACCACTTTGAGAGTATGGCGATATGGAACAAGTGTGCATCTGGGAAATCATCATTTACTCCCATGGGTGGCTTGCCTGACTTGATTCGGGACAGCTGATCGACGATCACATGGCTACGCCTTGGCCGTACTACAATCTTGAAGGTGAATTCCTGAAGTAGGAGCCACCTGCTCACCCTCCCTTGAATAATGGGTTTGTTGACGAGGTACATCAGGGCTTGGTGGTCCATAAAGAAGGTGAACGGTGTTGCTAGTAGGTAATGTCTAAACTTTTGGACCGAGTAAATCATCCCCAGAGCCTCGCATTCCGTGGTACTGTAATTCTTCTCTGCGTTTGACAGTAATTGGCTTGCAAAATAGATAGGGTGATCAAGCCCATGTCCGCCTTCCTGAGCTAAGGTGGTTTCGATGGCGTAGTTTGATGCATCCACGTGGATGTGGAACTCTTTGTCCCAGTTTGGAAATGCCAGGATGGGAGCCGCCAACAGTCATATTTTTAGATCATCGAAGGCTTCCCCTTGCTCCACCCAGACATATGGCTCCCCCTTCTTCATGAGTTTATCCATCGGGTATGAAACTCGGGAAAAATTCTTTATGAACCGTTGGTAGTACCCAATATGGCCCAGAAAGGACTTGACACCGGTTACGTCACTGGGGGCCTCCATTTCAACTATCACCCGGACCTTGTCGGGGTCCGTCTTTAACCCTTCTTTGCAGACTATGTGCCTGAGCAACCTCCCTTGTGGCACCATAAATCGGCACTTCTTCGGGTTGAGTGCCAGGCGAGCTTTCCGACACCGCTCCATGCATTCCCCCAACGCTGTAATGTGTTTGTCCTGGCCACTGAAGATGGACTAGTCATCCAAAAATGCTTTAAAATTCCCTTTGGACATTTTATCAAAAATATGAAGGATAATCCTTTGGAAAGTCGCCAGTGCACCATCCTCCACTACAAAGGTTGTTTTCAACTTATCTTCCTCTGCAATGGATATCTGGTTATATCCTGAGAACCCGTCCATAAAGGAATAAATTTTATGGCCTACCACCTCTTCCAATATGCTATCCGTGAAAGGAATCGGAAAGGGGTCCTTGATCGTTACTGCATTGAGGCACCTGAAGTCTACGCAGATGCGAATCTGGTTGGCCTCCTTCTTTTGGGAGATCACAATTGGTGAGACCCACTCGCCTGTGTCCACCGGGAAGATGATCCTAGCTTCCAACATCCGCTCGATTTCGGTCTCTACCCGTGCAACGTAATTTTTGTTCATCCTCTACGGCCTCTTCTGCACAGGTTGGGCTCCAGGAACCAGAGGAATGCGGTGCACGCATAGTTCCGGAGGTACACCCTTCAGGTCTTTGTAGGTCCAAGCAAACACATCCTTATATTTTGTAAAAGTTTTGAAGGCTGCCGTCTTCAATACGGGGTTCCAGTCGTCCCCCATGAGGATGGTTTTGGGATTTTGTTCATCTCCGAGGTTTATTGCCTTCAACTTTGCTTTCTTATATTGGATTGGTTCCTCCTTCGAAAACTCATGGGTGGGGCTTTCTCTCATCCGAGCTTCCCCTTCTTTGTATTCTGTGTATTCCGGAGGGAACTCATTCCGGTTTTCTTCGATCTCGAGTATATTGCAGGACGGCGGAAATAATTCATAATCGCCCATTTGCCAGTGGAATAGACCGTCCATCGAATCTGTATCATCCTCTATTTCCAGTATCCCTTCATCGTTAGGTTCCATGTTTCCTTCCTCTTCGTCTATACCATCACTTGACTCCGAATCAGATGCCATTTCCTCCCCGACCATCTGCGTGGTGAGGTCCACCACAAACTTCCTTCCCCCCTTTTCAAATGCCAGGGTGTTTCTTTTCCAATTGTGATTGGCTCTGGCAGTCACCAGCCACCCCCTTCCTAGGATGGCGTCATACCCGTTTTGCTTGAGAGGGATTACAACGAAGTCGAGGTTGAATGGTTGGGTTCCGATAGTTACCTGTTGTGTCATCAGCGTGCCAAGGGGCTTGATGCTGTGCTGGTCAGCCCCTAGTAGATTGAAGGTCGGTGGCCACAGCGTTGGTTTCCCTAGGCTCTTCCAGGTTTCTTCCGGTAGGACATTCACCCCGGATCCACCGTCTACGATTGTGTTTGTGAGGATGGTACCCAAGATACCCATCTCCACCATTGTGGGGTTCCGTCCATTATTTATTGATAACATCATGGGGTCGGTTGCGGAGCCGCCGGGAACCTCCGTCCGTTCAATCGTGCTTGTTGGAATGTTTTGGCCTAGGAATAGGGTCGTTTTCATGTGTGGCATAGTTTCCAATAGGTCCTTGACCTTTAAGGGTATCTCCAGTTGCATCATCTGCCTTAAAATATTTTGTTCGGCTATTGCTCGAGTAGAAATGCCGGCGTCTGTGGAGTCCCTTCGGTCCTCCATACCCTTCGCAATCTCGGCCTTCGCCTCGAGCATCCTTTGTTTCTCCGTCAGAGGGTGAGGATATGTGGCCTTCTTTGTTCGCTCGCGTGTGATTGTCAGGACCCTCTCAGTGCCTCCTTGTTCCATGTCTAGGATGTTGCTGCCGGGCTTAGGACAGTTAGCATACTCGTGGTCCCCCGGTCCACACCACCGACACAATTTTAGTGGAGCGGTAGCCTCGTTGTGATAGTCACGGGCATAATGTCCCCATTGGTTACAGCTTCTGCATTGTATCATGGGCCTCCCCTTCGCGTCATACTGGACCCACAACTTGTTCTCATCATTGCCTCGGCCTCCCCGTCAGTTGTTTCTGTACCCGCCGGATGATGCAACGTTTTGACCGCCGGTCCCAGATGTGGAGGGTTGCTCTTGGGTGAAGAGCATTTGTTGATTTCTCGCCCTCAGGTTGTAGGGACATTCTTTGGTGGAATGTCCCGCAATCTGGCAGATGTTGCAAAAGGCTTTCTTGGGACAAGAACCTTTCGTGTGGCCTGCTTCTTTGTAGTCTGTGCACCACACAGTGTCTTCCTCTGCTTTGCTCGAGCCTCCCCTTGTGCCCTTCAGTTCTTTCATCATCCTTGCCAGATCTTTTTGTAGGGCCAACACTTTCTTACTCGATTCGCCCTCGTTGCTTTCTGCCTTCGAGTTATCATTCGAAGACTTAGTCTTCCTGGAGGTCTTCTATTCACTCTCTAGAGCCATTGCTCGATTGTACGTGTTGCTGTATGACGTGGGTGAGACAATTTTCATTTTCCTCCGAAGGGAAGTTTTTAGTCCCTCCACGAACCACCTTTTCTTGAGTTCGTCCGCCGGGGCTGACTCCATTTTCCCGATGAGTTCCTTTAGTCGCCACCCGTAGGCACGGACAAACTCGCTCTTCATCTGCTTTGTATTGTAAATCTCCGCTAGAATCTCATTGTCGTCCCTTAACAACTGAAATTCCGTCTGGAAGGCCTTTTTCACATCATTCCATGTCGTCAGGCTTGATTTCTTTACATCCGAGTACCAGTCAATGGCTCCTTCCCTCAATGTTGCGGGGAATTGTCGGATCCATTCATCTTGGTCCGTGACTCCATTGGCAGCCCATATAGTCTCACAGGTTCAGCAATGCCGAACAGGATCCTCCTTCACTTGGCCTGTGAACTTGGGCAGTTTCTGCTTACTCGCCCTTGCCCTTGCCCTTGTGGTAGTTGTGTGACTGGTGGGACCGTACTGTGTGGAGGCCTTGGTTCCAACGGAGGGTTCGCCTGTGCGTTCGCAGCGCCTTCGGCCGTACTGTCACTGGCACCTCCGGTAGTATTGTCACCTTCGACCGTACGGTTCCCTTTATTGTCTCGGTCCTCCGCACCTGGTGTACGGGTTAAATCTTCAAACCGGTCTCGCTCTTCTTGAAGTAAAACCTTTCTCAATTGTGCTTCCTCGAGTAGTTCCTCCCTACTCCACACTCTTCGATGCTCCGGCGAAGTGAACTCTTCCCCGTCAGCCTCTGCGCCTTCCGTACCACTTCCGAGGTTCCCTTCGGGCAACCCTCCGACAAGCTGGGCCTTGGCAAGTTGCCTCAGCCTATACCGACGTTCACGTTGCTGCACGGAGATCAAAGCCTTTTGTGCAGCCTCGCCTTCGTCATATCGTGCCTTTTTATTTCTATCTTTATTTAAAACATTGGGCATAAATCCTTTACTCCCTTCTCTTCCTGAGTACGTCTAGGCAACGACGCCAAATGTTTACCCTCGTGGGGCAATAGACAATTGCATAGACACAGTCAAATACTCAGCATATAATATAACATACTATTGTATTCATATAATCATAAGAGTTTCCGTACATCCTAAGCGTGTCTTCATCAAAGGAATAAGTTCATACATATAATCTCCGAAGGGGTGTGAGGCAAACTGTCGCATCCATGCAATGCCTCTGGATTCCAACCGTCTAACTAACCCAATTTACCCGACAACAAAGGCATAGAAGGCAGACTCCTACTTGGTGTCCCTGCTATATTGGCCTTTTACTGAGACCCTCCCCATTTCTTCTATTTAGAAGCCAAGTGGTGCCAACAATCTTTCTTCATGTGAGCATACTTGTGGCAATAATTGCATTGAATGTTATTCTTGGAGCTGTCCTGGGATTGACTTGGTTCTTTTTGCTAAGAGAATTGACTATTCCCTTTGTCTTGAGCATAGGAGTTTTCTGTAAAGGCCTGTTTTGTGGAGGACGAACTAAAAATGCTATCAAATTGCTGTCTCCATCGATCTTGCTGTAGAAGTTTGGTGCAAAGATCATGAAACTTCAAGTTAACATTAGTTGAGATAATGTTGAACATCTCAATAAAGTGCTCGTGACTTTGGTAGACTTCTCAGAGTGATTACTACCTTGTCTTCTTCCTTCATTGTCTTACCAATTGCCTCCAACTCATCACGAATGTCCTTGATTTTTGTTAGATGCTCTTGCAGGGACATCCTCTCATCCATTATGATTGAGAAAAGCATGTTCTTTAGAAAAAATACATGGCTCTTGTTGGATGTTTCATGTGGAGCCTTCAAATAATCACATCTTTCAGCAGTTGTCTTGCTTGAGGGTAGCTGAGGTAGCTGAGCCTTGGTGACTAGCAGTTTAATGAGCATCATGACTTTCTGATTTTGCTCATCAGATTTGTCCTGATTTGGACCTGATGTTAGAGGATGAGTCGACTTGCGCAGAACAATCTATTCAAGGCACCAATGTTAAAAAAAAGTCATTATTCGCTGTTCCTAGGTGTTGTAGTTGCGTTAGTTGAACTTGTGATTGCCTTCCAACAATATGTTGGTCAAAGAAGCCATCTTTCACGCTTTTTGAGGCACAAAAAATGAGATAATCAGAAGAGGCTTAATCCCTGATTTCACAAAACTTGACGCACAGATCTTGAGACAAACTGTTGAAACCCTAGGTTGTAGAAACATGCCCATAAAAATAGACATTTTCTTGAAAAATCTAGAAAATATACTACAAACCCAAGGTCGTAGAAAACAATAGTAGCAAAACCCACAGACACAAATTTGGAAATTTTGAAAAAACGTGAATAGAACTGTGAAATGCGCGTAACCTAGCCTCTGGAAATGTGGCTCTTGCAAAACACGGGTTGTAAGACCCCACAAATACAAACCAGATGACCACCGAAAAGAACACTTGCAGTAAACTAGTCATAGAAAATCACTTGTAGAGAAGCAAATGTTGCCGATTCATACAATGGTCGCTGAATAGGAGAAAGACGACTCCAAATGAGGTCGCATGAGCTAAAAACAAATAGAATAAGGCATTGCTGGACAAGACTTTCGCATAGTGAAAGTACGACGACCTTATTAGAGGCACAACCATGCAACAGGAAAAATTATGGGTTGTAAAATAATGCAGAACTTGTTGCTAAAAAACCTCAGGAGTCTTGAGTTGCACCTACGAATTAGACACAAGCCCACAAAAAAACAATACCCTATGAGCTCTGGTAACGAGGCTCGAAGAAGAAGTGAGGCGCATTGAAAAATACAAACGGTCTTTAGAAAACTCCGTTAGGATCTTTGTAGAGGTATCTGTTCGAACACAAAGAATAAAAAAATGGGTTACTAAGCCCTTGAATTTGTAGACAAAAACTTTGGAAAAATCTTCTCTAAAAAGTTTCGACAAGAATTTTTTAAGCATTATAAGATTTTTCAAAAAAAATTCTCCTGCTTTGATACCATGTTACAATGATAATTGCTTGATTATATTGAAAGAATAAAATTTACATATATAGGCAATTACATTGTTGCTGTTTCCTTAAGAAACTATTGAACATTGAAGACTTAATTAGAAACAAATCTAATTTACCTAAAAATACATAATTGACCATTAAAGTATAATATATGCAAATATTATTCTAATACCTTTGGTTGGTGTCTCCTAAAAGTGGTTTGAGACACTTTCATCTAGCTTGTCTTGCCAACCTCTGCCATGATTTCTAGAGGTGGCAGAAGTGGCTGCAGCCTCCTTTCAATACACATTCTTCTGTTGGGTTGTTTACCTTAGAGGCTAAGCACTGGGCAGATAAGCAGCGTGACAAAATATATAATTTTTGGGTAATCTTTGTGTAGTATCTTCTTGGAGTTTTATGCAATTTCTACCAACCAATGCCAGGAGTGGATTGGTGGGTTTTTTTGGTTTCTTGATGTACGTATATACTACTATATATGGTTTTGATTCGTCTAGTATCTTCTGGGAGTTTTATGCAAGTTCTAACAACCAATGCCAGGAGTGGATTGGTGGGATTTTTGGGTTGTACATATATACAGTGGTTGTGATTTTAGTTTGGCAGAAGCCATTTGTGGAAATTGTCTAGTGCTTTGATGACATGTTTCATGATTTTCATTGGCATGAGAAGGATTGACAGTGTATAACTCTTAGGCATAACTTTTTTCATTTATTGAAATAAATTATATTTCAAGAATTCACACAATTTAGATTACTAAAGAACTTAGCTACTTTGTCTTTTGTGCATCTACACTTTGAAAACTGATATTGGCAACAATACAAAAGATATCCATAGTTTTTTGTTGGGTTCAGTCCAAAATTTTTAAGCATCGGAATTGCCACCTGATGAAAGCTGTTTGAGAGCCACCATATTGTGTTGATCCATAGATACTTGATAGTTTGCAAACTTGCCTAGTATTTGCACAGTTTACTTGCATGGGCTTCAAAGCTGAGTTTTCCTGAGTTTTGACAAATCCGACGGCTCGACTTGCTGTGCCAGCAGCATGCAAAAAATGCAGGAAAAAATGTGGGTTAAACAGTCAAAAAACATAGTTAGCATGGCTTTATGAGCATTGTTTTTATGTAGATAAACAGTGTGACTAAATATATAATTTCTGGGTATTTATTGTCAATTAATTTTTGTGGTTTATAACATATAATTCTATTCCGTTCCTGGGCAATGTTGTGATGCATGATCATTGACATTAATTTGTGGTGTGATTTTTCTTGTGATCTTGATTCTGTAAAGGTTTTATATTGAAAAAGCTAGTTGGCCAGTTGTGTTTGTTCATCTTAAGTTTTTCTAGACAAATGTTTGTATATAAAGAGGAAATCACAATTTGTTAGTATTCTTACTTTTTACTAGAAGCTTGTTTTGTATAGAATACAGTCTGGTTCACAAAGTGAGGATATCTCAAGTATTCATTTTTTTGAGGTTTCAGTACTGTTAATCAGAAATTTCTGAATTTTTAAATTAACTTTCTTCTTTCAGAAAATCATGAATATTTAATGTTTGTTAACTTGATTCTTCAGTGCTAAATATTGAATTTTATGTATATGTTTATTCAGAGATATGCAATGCAGCAAGTTTTTAAAAACATTACGGGACAGGCAACTCCAGGTGGAAGCCAGTTTGGTGGTATGGCTATGCCTGCAGGATCTGGATTTACCATTCCACCATTTCCAGTTCCTCCTGAAACTCGTTTTCCATCAGCACAGACGGTTGATGTGTCTGCAAGTGAAGTAACTACCCAATCGACAGAGGTCAATGGAGCAGCTGAAGAAAAATCAGGAGCAGTTGAAGACAAAATTGGAGCAGCTGAAATAAAAGTAGAGCCCAAGAAGTCTGGTGAGTTCTGTTTTATTGGATGACTTAATTGTCTCTCTTTCATGCCCAGCTTTATGTAAAATCAATCTTAAATATATATGAAGCCCGTGTTATATTTAGAATGCTTAAATGACATATCTATATGAATACAAAGTTAAATTGTTTAAACTTTCCAACATACTAAAGGGTGGCTGTGTGGACAACTACTATTGTTTTTTATATAGCATGATATCTATTCTTTTGTGTTGCTCATTAATTATTTTTATCATTTTCATAGATTATTGAATTGTTCAATATTTTGAAGAATGACTTGTTTTGAATAGGAATGCTTGTTCCAATTATTATCCTCTCTCAAAATTATTAAATATGTGGATTTGAGACATGTTAATCATTATTGATGTCTATCCATGCCCATCATGGTTGAGGCTTTGTACATCATGTTGTGATAATGAAGAATACTTTATTTCTCAATCCATCTAGTTGATTTGGTGTTTTTTTTGTTGTATATAAGTTCATTATCTATGATGACATTTTTGTAATGAATCCACCATTTCTTTGTGTGAGCCACCATTTACATTCAAATTTATTTGAATAGTATTGTATTATTCATAGTTTCATGACTCAGACTCACCTATGACTTGGCAAGGTTGACTTGACTTGTGACTCGCTGATGTCTCGGCTATGACTCAGCAAAATGAAAAAACAGAAATTTTTTACGATTTAAAACTTGTTTCACGCACCCATTATTGAATAAAGCTTAAAGACACTATAACATCATCAAATAGAATCTGATTTGATCACATACATAAACATACATCCATCACATAAGTACAAACGTAAATTGTAGCTGAAGGAAATAGAAAACATAGATATGCAGAATTATAAAATATAAATATTGTCAAATGTATATAAAATGTATGAAATCCATGACATCAATATGATCAAATGTCTGACAAATGAGGTTTGAGTGATTTTGGCCTGTTGGGAAGTCATGTTTGTCTGGGATTTGGGTGAGAGCTAAGCTAAGTTTGTCATAGAGATGGGGTTGAAACCAAGTGATTTGTGATACAATGAGTTAAAACCCTTTGAGAATCCTTTTGCTAGCTTCAGTTTGACCTTAGAAAGCCATGATGGATTGTGGGAGGTAACCCTGCTGAATCCTGAAATTTGGCTAAGTTTGGAATTTCTCGAAAACCCCCAAAATCTAGAATCTGCATCTTAACTCCTATGAAGCTGGATGTAATTTCCCTTCTTATTCTCCCTCTTCTAATTTCCTGTGAAACTGACGTTAGTACAAAATATTACACATTATGGGGAATTTGATTCTCAAGGCTGCCTCTAGGTCGGGCTTCACAGAATTCCCGATTCTCGGCTTAAGGGATATAAGATCCACTCTAAGCAACCGGGCTATTGACACGCCATCCCATAGAGCAGTGCCCATAAGAATCTCTTGGAAGCCGTAAATGGTATCCAAGACTATGCATATGCATATGACTGGCATCAGTATATATATTGCCTATTTGAGATTATAATAATCTCGAGACTAGGGAAACTATAACAATTTTCCTCTAGTCCCCTCCAGATATGAGACCCATCTCTAATGAATATAAGATTCATCTTATATGGTCTCCATATCATCAATTTGGGTGGACATATAAATGTACCAAAATTTAATGTAAATCATATATTCAGATTTATAAAAGAAAATCCAGAAGCACAAAATATGCATATAACATAATTATGTAAATCTTAATTGTACACATATATAAATATATATATATATATATATATATAGTTTTTATAGATAAAAAATAGAGCCTTTGGATACATATAAATATATATATTCATATATATATATATATATATAAATTAATAAATAATATAAATTAATAAATAAAATTGTTTCATTCAATTTTTAATTACATACCAAGTCGAAAGACTGCTGTTGTTGACTGCAAAAACTCTGTTTCCTTTTCCTTGTTTCTTACTTATCTTCCTTTTTTTTTTATATTTCTCTCTTTTCCCTTTTCTTTTTTAACCCCGATGATGTGCGTGTTAATATGTGTGGGAGGGGGAGTCACGCCCCCCCCCCCCGCCCCCCCACACACTCGTCAGCACCCCTTTTAACATACTACCATCGTAAGTTGATTTATGATATATTTATTATAATATATAATATTTTATATTAAATAATTAAACAATAATATTATAATATATTAAATTATATTAATAATATATTAAATAATTAAACAATAATATTATAATATATTAAACTATATTAATAATATATTAAATTATATTAATAATATATTTTATATATTAATAATATATTTTATACATTATTAATATATTTTATATATTATTAAACAATATATTATATAGATGTTTTATTATTTTATTAATACTGTCTAAACATATATTATAATATATACTATAATATATAATATATATAAATTGATTATTAATAATTAAATGTTATTAATATATTAATAATATTTTTAAGAAAAAATGACAATATAAATTATCATTAATGGGTAAATAGTTCTGTTTTAATACAAATCATAGAGCATATATATTGGTATTAGTTTTTAATTGAGGGTCATCACGCTAGAACCTATCTCAAACATCCTGAAAGTATTTATACAAATATAACTTAAAGTATAAGAAATCAAACTTATACTTAAATGTTATATTTGTATAAATCCTCCCGCCCCTGAATTGGAAAATTGGAAACTCACATCAACAGGATCTTGTGCGGATCCAACACAGACCGGTCCGTGAATCCGGACCCGAACCCAATTCGAGGGTCCAGGGGCCGAATCTGGTAACACAACTTTCTGCAATATGCGCGGGTCATGACCGTCAAACTCGGAGAGTCATGGCATGACCTGTCGAGTCATGGCGATGGGTCATGAAAACCCACTAGAGGCTACATAGCCTGCGACCCGCTTGAACTCACATGATTTGCCGTGAGTTATGGAACACTAGTATTATTTACCTTATAATGGTCATTTAAGTCACTCAATGTATCTGGTCACTTTATGTATTTTCAGATGTATATCGTCATTTAATGTATCTAGTCAACTAGATAGTTAAGTATATTTCTATTTCAGCTCTTAATTAACAATTGCTTCTTTTAGAAACATTGTCTTTGTATTTCCTTATTTAAGAAGCCTTAATCTCCTTTGTAAATACTCATTCAATTAGTCAGTTATCATGTCATGGTATTAGAGCCCATAGGTTAATTTTAGTTTCATATTTGGAATTGAATTCCATAAATTTTTAACAATTTTTTATGAAAAATTGTGTAGAATCCTATAAATTTTTTAGAAAATTTCAGAAGTTTTTTTTTCTAATTTTTTAATAAAAATCAAAGGTTTAAAAAATGAGGGTTTTTGAAATTGCAAATCTCTAAAGATTTCAAAAGTTTTCTTTGGAGATTTCGAAAGTTCTTTAACTAAGTTGCCGGTTCGGATTCGGGTTTGAAATTCGTTCAAATTTTTTTTGGGTTGGGTTTGGATTCATTCTGGGTCTGCCCGTACAATAATATATGTTTTTTTAAAATAAAAAAAAAAATATATATATATATATATATATGTATATGTATATGTATATGTATATATATGCAACAACAAATAAGTTCATACACCACTATACTAATATTAAAGCAACATAACAAAATACACCACCATATATTAACGTTTTAATCCAAATGACATAACAAAATGCCAAAATACATATAAAACGACCTTTTTGATATTTTTAGTGGTCACTTTTAGGGTTGGAGGGTTGAAAAGACATAATTTGACAAAAAATGGTTTTTGAAAAAGTAAATTTTTATTTATTTTGGACCACATTCTCTCAAAATTCTGCGAAATTCTGTTCGGGTTCCTCTACTAGAAATCAAATTCGCCCAAAGTTCTTCTGAATTCCGCCAGGGTTACTTTGCAAGAATTTCCAGCAAATTTCGGTCTCTGCAACAAACTTTTGACTGAATTTGACAAGGACCATACTTTTGAGCGAATCGAACTAGGAATTTCCTGGTTTAGGAGCGAATTTGGTAACTTAGGTTTTTTATTGAGCATGAGGGTTTTCTATCTCAAAATTGGATTTTTCAAAGGTTTTGTTTTTGCCGCATTCTAGGGTTTTTGTGTTTGGTCATGCAAGGATGGTTTTCTATTTTTCTTTCCACAAAAAAATCATGGATGGTGGTTTCTCTATTTTTTTCCATAAAAATTCATGATGGGTTTTCCAATTTTTTTCCACAAAAAATCACGATGGTTGATTTTTTTCCAAAAAAGCTTGTGTAGACTTTTTATTTCTATTGTAGTTTTTTCTTGATTATTTCCACAAAAATCGTGATATTTTGTAAAAGGGTTTTTTTTCCTCAATTTGAATTTTTTTTAGTTTTCTTTGTTGTATGGTTGCTGGTTTTTTGAGATTTGAAAAAAAAGAATTGTGGGTTTTCCTCTTTTTCCTCAAAATAAAGGTTTTTGACGATTTTTTCACACCATCATGGCATCTTTGACAAAATTGTGTGAAAAAATCATCAAAAACCTTTGTTTTGAGGAAAAAAGGAAAAAACCCATGATTCTTTACTAGAGTTTACTAGTGTTCGTGGGTGTTGTTGCTTTTGATGATTTTTGGCAAAATCATTGTTTTCCAGAGTTATGAAGGTTTTTGAAGCCGATCTCGGAGTCTCTGGATAAAGGGAAAGATAACTTTGTTACCTGACATCATGTTGGAAGGATTATGGTAAACTTGGTCATATCTAGAAGTTCTGCAACACCAAGGAGGCTCTTAGCAAGAGGCTCATATGACAGAGTGTTCTGATGAGAAAGCGGCAGCCTTTTATGCATTCATGGCCAAATGACCTGTTGATTTAGTCTCGTTTAGGGTAATTAGTTAATAAATTGACCTGTAAGGGAGGACATTAGAATAATATTGTATTATTTACCTCTTAATGGTCATTTAAGTCACTTAATGTATCTGCTTGCTTTATGTATCTTTAGATGTATCTGGTCCCCTAATGTATCTAGTTAGTTAGATACTTTAGTATATTTCTCTTTCGGTTCTTAGTTAATAATTGTTTCTTTCAGAAACATTGTCTTTGTATTTCCTTATTTAAAGAGTCTTCGTCTCCTTTATAATTACTTATTCAATCAATCAATTATCGTTTGAAAACTTGCATCTGATCCTTTGTATGTTTTATTCTTGTATATGAAGTCAATTATGGTAAAATAGGGCAAAAACTAGAAATGGATCAGATGAAAGCCTATGCGAAAGAACCAAACAAGGGGTAGGTACATGATCTAGGATGCAAACACAATACTCAATATGATGATAATAAACTACCCACTAGCTCACACACACACATATATACATATACATATCCTCATGCTTAGCTATTGCCTGTCCAACTTACACACCCGAATTTAACACCTTAGATGATTTAATTATCTAAATAAGAATAAAATAATGATCATTTAACTTGACTAAGAGTTAAGATGGCCACAAGCCAACTACTTATAGTCCTATGCACACTATAGGATTAAGTATGTAGCATGCCCCCCTCTTCAAAAATGTATTGTCCTTGATGCTGATTAATTGTGGACGCTTTTGCATAAAATCTTCACCTTCACATGTGGTAACTTTTAGTGTAAAATACTTCATGAACTATTGTATGATTTTCCTAGTTCTAAGCGTTGTCATTTGTGCCTTAAAAATTGAAGCCTCCAAGATGGGTCTTCCCCTCTAAATCTAGCTCAAGTAGCACTATGTCAAATGTTTTTGATGATGCCCTTCCCACTTCATTTTATTACATGCCTTTTCCTTGTTCTCCTTAAGACTGAAGGACACCTCTTATTGGTGTTGAATGTCTTGGGAGGAGAGAACTTGCATGTTTTGTGGGACAGGTGCAATTGAGACTGAATGGCACTTTCTCATGGAATGCACTGCCTGTGATGATATTCGTGCTAATTATGGTGCCATTCTAAAAGTGGACAACATGAACAGTTTATTTGAAGAGGATAAGGTAAACCAAACAGTGGGTTTGCTGGTCAAGATTCATAAAAGAAGATTGGAGCTGGAAAAGATTATGGAAATTGTTTAGGGGCGTGGGTCCCTCTGGTCCCTTAGGCTGCTTGGCCTCGTGGATGTCATTAAAATCTTTCTTTCATTTCATTTCTTCTATTGCTCGAACCATTGGATGCATCCTAAAGAAAGATGTGATGGATGGTGGGCAGTGCCCTACTATTATTTGAATAGCATGATTATGATCTAATTTGGGAGGCACATCCCTAACAACTACAAAGTACACCTTTATAATTGCCTATGTATTTGCTTGTTTGGTAACCTTTGACTCTTCTTCTTCCTAAGTCTTGTTGTCAAGATCCACATGTTGGGAATTTCTAGAAGCTTGGCTAGAAATTATTTGTCTAATCATCAGCTTGAGATCTTCTGTCTTCGAATCCATCCTTATGAAGATTTCATATTTAATCATGCTGATCACTACCCTTGCATATTAAAGGTTTTGGTATCTCTCTCCGTTGAATTATCCTCTTTGTAAAGAATCCTAAAGGTGATTGGATTCCTTACCCTGCCTTGTTAAAGCCTCTAACATGGTGTGACAAAATAATTTGTAAATATAAAATTTTATTTGTAAGTTACTAGGGTCAAGATCTCACTTCCTAGAAAAAATTTCAAGAATTTTACTAAGTTGTAGCCTTGGAAGTGAATTTTATAGAAATCCTTATTTTGCATTAACTCTTTGAATTTTACTCCAAATGGCTTCAAATATGGATTATACTTGATTGAATATGCTCTTGGAAAACCCTTTAAAAATCAAGTAAAAAGTTCAAAATGAGAGAGATATGTGCTTCCCAAAATGACCTTTAATTGTGAAAAAAAATGCTATATTTCTTGCCTTCATGGTGCGAAGATTACGCTTTGAAATCACTTGTAATGAAATGACCTGCAGAATAGATGAATATAATATGAAACATGTTGCAAATGTTAATAATAATATGCCACTTCAAGGGGGCAATCTTCGCTTTTTGAGGGGGCTACCTCTAATAGTCTTTAATAAGAATGCAATACTCAATATGATAATAATTTACCATAGTCACTTGGAGACACGTCTCCCCTCTCCAAGACACATCTCGGAGACGAAGACACGTCTCCAAGACCTTGTGCGTACCCAAAGGCTTCAAATTTGGGTGGAGACCTTGTGTCAAAGTCTCCCCATGTCTCCAAGTCTCCCGCCATGAATTTTGATGTCTCCCGTGCGTCTCCAGAGGAAAAAGCATATTAAAAAGTAATAAAAACAAAACGTTTTATTTTTTATTTGTTTGTTGTGTGAGTTTTGAACTATTTGACTCTATATGACAATATTAAATGAGTAAATGACATTACTATTAGTATTAGTAATATGAATTTCAGATTTGATATTTTGATTCAATGGTTTTAATGTTCATACTTAAAACTTTCCATTGTTCTTGTTTTCAAAGCTCTATGTTATGATATTTCTTGGAAATTATTAAATTTTATTTAAAAAAATTGCTGTCTCCAAATACCCCGCTCTCCAAATTTTGAAAAATAGCCGTATCAGTACCAGTACCAGTCTCTGAGATCTCCAAGTCTCCCCGTCTCTAGGTGACTATGTAATTTACTAGCCACTAGCTCCTATATATATCCTACTTATGCCTTCAGTGTCACGCAAGCCAACTTAGATATGTAATGTCCCCTTTTGAGCTGATGTCCACTGCTGGTATTGTTAGCTCATCATTGCGAACCTTGTGGGCTAATGCAGTGGTTTGAGGGTCTCTGTTTGTCTATTATCTTGGCAAAGGCGACATTACTCCTCTTCTGCATGGTGGAGACAGGGATCGTACTTTTTGTTTGGCTTGGTTTGATGAACTTACTATTTATAGTAAGTCATTTTATAGCCGGTTGCTATTTCTGTTAGGGCACTTGGGTGTCTGGTTCAGTCAGTGTGCATTAGGAGTTGAATTATCCAATTGAAGGATTTAATAAGCAATTTATTAATCTTTTAATCATTAATTAAGCCTCAATTAATGATTAGACCCAAAAGCTTATATTATAAAGATTGGGTATGAATTATTTAATGTTATTAAATAAAGTAACTTTGGGGCTTATCTAATGTTGGAGGGAAAATATATTAAACTATTAAACTGCAAACTTTGCAAGTAAAAGGCTACCATGAATTCAAGTCATACGAAGAGTATGGCTGAAGCTGGGTGCTGTTGGTGTAAAGGTGAAGCTAGGAAATCGATTTGGGAAAGAAGGTTCTATAAAAGCAAGACAATGAAATCGCATGACTTCTCCTGCATGCGTTTTGTGATTTGGGTGAATTGTGGTTTGTTGCAAGGGTTTGAATTTCCAGAGCTGGAAAAATTGAGAATTCTTCAGCATCATTGCACTTTGAGTTGGTTGAAGTACACCGATGAATTGTGCTTAAGAATGGTTTATCTCAGAACCATCAGTGGGCTTATTTGTGTTCGATTTGGGGTTTGATTCTCAGCAATTGTACATCAGAAATTGTTAGTTAGATTTTAAGAGCAGATCGCAGATCATTTAGAAACTGTATTTGGTCATTGAGGATCGCCGCAGCTTCCAGATGAGACGACACTATAAATTATACGCAGTGGTTATGATTTGGAGAGCCTATGTTGCTGGATAAGGCTCGTTTTTGTTTTGAAGGTGCGGGCACTGCAATTTTTGGCCTCAACGTCAAATGAGCTTGTATCATCAGACTGCTGTGATCATTCCTGGCACATCCAGTGTCATCTATAATTGGTTGCCAGGTTCTTTACTATTTAAAAAATAATTATACTGCAAACATATATAGTTTATATATACTTGCATATAGAATTATCAGTAAATAAAGTGGGTGTGAACTTTGTTATTCAATTTTCATTTCAAACTTCATGTTTGTTATAGTTAATTCTAAAAAAATACAAAAAAAGCATATATTTCAAAAAAACACAAAAAACGTTTCAAAGACTCAAAAGCATCAAAAAATATACAGAATTCAGTGCCAGTGGTGTAGTTAGAACCAGCAGGATTCTTACAAGATACCTAGATATAACACCTAGGACAACCTAATTGTCTAACTAAGAAAAATAATGATCATGTAACCTAACTAAGAGTTGAGGTAGTCACAAGTCAAATACGTATGACCCTATACATGCTATAGGATTGAGGGCGCATCAACCATGGAATGAGCATTGAGTGTATGCTTGCTAGCTTTATAGTCTCCAAGGATTGCCATGAGGAATGACAATGTGAGGTAAATGGAGATGGCACACTTTGGAAGCATTTAATCTGGATGAAGAGAGAAGAAGAGGAAGAGAAAGAGGTTGAGCAATGGTGTTGAGGTAATTTAGAAATCATCATATTTCTGATATATAAGAGTTGCATCTTTCCTATTGTTTAGAAGTGTTGGTTAGATATACTTATGTCCTTTGGGCTCATGAATAGTGATAGAATTGATAGTGTTCAAACCTGAGACAAAGGGATTAGGACTTTACCATTCTTAGGATTTCTAGAGCTGGGGATAATGGGCAAGGACAAGAAATAGATTAAAAGATATAGTAAGAGCCTTACTACAAAATAGATAAGGTTGTCCAAGAGAGGACTATTAATTATATAAGGGAGATAGTTGATGACTATGAGATTGTTGTTGAAGAGATCCATTCTTAAGGTTGAAGGAACTTTGGGAATGAAGGCAATGAGCTTGATTGTGGGAAAATTATCAAGGGTGATTAGCTTTTAGTTGAAGGTGAAGGTTTTTGGGGTGTGCAATTTATGTTTCTAGATCAGCAATGCTAAGTACAAACTTGCATGGACACCAACCATTTGATATAACTAGAAGAAACAAGATTTGCCACCCACAAGAAGGAAATCCTTTATCTCTCTCATAATTGGGGGGAAGGGGGTTATAGATAGAAACTAGTTGAGTTCATGTGGAATAGTAATCAGTTATTTGATTGTTATTGTAATAGTGTTGTACCCATTCAAAGTTTAAATTATTTTGTACTAAGTTGTTTTTGAGGCAAATATCTCATTTCTCATTTGCAAGTCAAGCTTGAGTCCTTGTTCTTAATGGTTGTGAATGTTGTCGTCATCATTTCTAGCTAACACCTTTGTAGGTTGGAATGTCCCTAGCAAAAAATTGTAAACACTTCCAATTTTTTGAATTTTAGCTTACAAGCATTTTGTCAAATAGTTGGTGGAACATGTAAACCATTCTGGTATTATAATAAATACTCCTGAGGATGTGGGTACAATTGTAGTAATTATTTTTGTCCTAATATTTTTTACATCACTGGTGTGTATAGATTTATCCTTTCTGTTACACGTACTACAGAAGCAATAACTCATAATTTCCATGCTGCAGCCCGCAAACAAGTTGCTGATGTAGAAGACTTCACAATTGCCAACTAAGGAATCACTTTCTTCCAGAAGTCCCATGATCTCACCAAATTTCCTTATTTTTTTTAACATGGTATGACCACCAGCGATAGCTGATCCAAGACCTTTAGAAATAACCACAAATATTTGTGCACCTCCTCAATTTTCAATCACTTATTTCAAATTGAAATCTCAAATTACAGTTTACTTGAATATCAAATCTAAAAATTACCGCAAACCAAACATTAAACACACTCGTGAACCTTGAATAAATCACTAAGAATTGGCTAGGTTGGTTCTCGTCCAGGAAACAAAAATTGCTGTAGGGTTTTCTTCCTAGGGTAAAAAACGAAAGGTTGCTCACCTTCCCACACAGGGGTTTGTAAAATGAAAAATACCAAGAGTGAATCCTCTTCTGTTCTCAAAAACTCCTTTTATAGGCACATCAGGGCAGCTTAAATAATTTCTGTTTTATTTCTCTTTTCCCCTAGTAATAAAAATAAAGTGACTTTTCAAATTCTTTTAATTTGATATTACTTCTAATCCTTATTTTCTAAATTACTTTTAACATTTTTCTTAAAACAACCTTTTAATTCACCATTTACCCCATTCCCATATTATCGCTTTCGGCTCTCTTTTAAAAACATTTTATGACATTGGTCACTCTTTAAAATAAATAAATAAACATAAGTTGCTTTTTACTGAACACCTAAAGTGAACTTTTCAATTAACTTAATGTCATGCCTACTAATAAATCTCTTTTATTTCTTTGTTACAATTTCCTTTTTAAATAATTAAATATATGTTGTCTTCTAATTTTCCAGTTTACAACAACTTAAATATTTAATCATTTAATTAAAGTTTTAAAAAGGAAATTGTATAATAGTAAAGCAGAAAAGTTCAACTACCAAAGTTACTAAAAGTAATTCTATGGACCAAATATGAATTTTGACCTCACCAAAATATTCTAAAGCTTTCAGGATATCAAACATTATGAAATTGGTGCTTTTCAAAAAAAAAAGAACTTCTCCAAAAATTGTGGATAACTCTCAGAATGTCAAAATTGCATTTGGGAAGTACCATTGGAGTCATCTATTTTGCTTGAGCTCACTGCCACTATCAGAATTCCTTTCTGATTAAAGCAGCATTTTCAAAGAATGTTGGATTGAATTGAAAAGGGACATAACACGACAAAATTGCAAGAAGTTGTCCAATGCATCATGCAAGGTGAATATATAATCTTAGACAGTGAAGGAATGCCAAAGTTAGAGGATAGGTTATTAGGGTTTTTGAAACACATTTGGACAAAAAGGACATGTGATTTTTGAGAATTTTAAGTATGTAAAGGGTGCACAAGTCATTTGGAGCATGTTGTGTTGAATTTTCGGGTAGCAATGACAGAGACTGAGTTCTAATTTATGCCTTCAACCGTCACTAATGACTGGTTTCCATTTCAACCACTAACGTCTTTCCAGTCGCCTTGTGTCTTCACGACATCTCATGACGGTTTTTGGTTTCCACTTCATCCGTGATGCGTCCGTGCCACACTTCCAACACACTCTCCTTAGTGCGGGCATTGTGCTCTTAATTGGTGTCGGTTACGATGGTAACGCTTCACCTTGCTGGTTGTAATGCCAGGCAAGGTGAAGCGACTCCTCTCCCGGCACTCGCTTTTGGTCTTTCCTCTCTTCCGCAAATGTATAGTTTTTTACTAATCGATGACATTGAAACACACACAATTTTGCGTACGTTCCTGCATATTTGTTTCAGATACGAATATAGAAAAACTTTGCCGTCTGTGTGTATACATCGCATAAGCATTATCTTGGATGTTAGATTCGGGCATGAGCAGGATCATTCTTGTTATGTATTCTTCTTGTGCGTGATCACAACACTGATTGTATCTCGCATGTGTGAGCCTATTCTTCTTCAGCTCTCGGACTGTATATGCATCTTCTCAGATTCAAGCTTTTCGTGGGATTCAGCGTATCTGTATGCATGCTCAACCAGTGAGCTCATCTAACTTCGTGGATTATTTTTCAGCATTACTTTGTGTTGATTATTTCCTCTCGGGATTCATCTTGTATTGCATCTCACTATTTGAACATTAATAAAGGTGTACCAATTTTGCGGGCTGGGTTGTTTCCCTCTCTCAGGAGGGTTTTTCCCAGGATAATCTTGTGTGCTATTTGGATTTTGTTTATTTGTATCTTTCTGGTTCAGATTTCAACATGTTGAAGAGAGAATATCATACATGAAGGTTGAAAACATTGTAAAGTATCTCCTGAATGCCTAGGGGCATGCCAATGAGGATTAATCTCACTTTTGAGTGAGTTTCAAGTGGGGTAAGATATTATCAAGTCAAAATGAGTGCTTTTAATGCTAGAAAAGCTCCAAGAGGTCAAAAGGTGCTCTTGGTCACAAAAGTGAAAACTGGAATGTCAACTTGAAATAAGAACAAACGTAAAGCATTTGCAATATAAAACATTACAAAATGCAATGAGATCTCAAAAGGTGACGTACTCTTAATTGCTTGGGTGCCCCTAGCCACTTAAATGCCAAAATTTTGAAGTAAAAATAGATCAAAAAGTGATAATTAATCCCTTGGGCACCTCTAGAGACTCAAGTGTTGACATGTCAATTAGAAAATAGAACAAAAGTGCACGATATCTTCCAAGGCCAAGGGATTTATGTCAAGTAGTCAACATGAAAATAAAAGGTAAAATTGCTTCTAAGCCCCGAAGTACATCCAAGAAGAATTTATTTTCAAATGTGAACACAAAAATATGAGTAAATGTTGCTTTACAAGGCTCAAAAGCACACTCTCTCTATATATCATCTTTAGAACACAAAAGAACACCATTGGAGTAAGTTCCTCATCATCTTAGTGACTATTAATGATAGAACTCTTCAAGTTCCATTGTAGTTGTCTTTCGCAAGTGTTTGAGGAAGGAGTTAGATTCAAGTTGCCAAGAGTGCTTGGCGAGTCATTAATTGTTATTAGTTTCATTGTTTCTTTAGAGGATTTCTATGATTAGTGTTGAATTTAGCTAGATCGGATTCTAGCATATTAAATTTTAGTGTCGCCTTTCGCAATTAAAATTAAAATTATATTGTGATAATTCGATCACCTCTTGTAATTGGGCTGGGCCCCAAATAATGTAACTTATATTATACCATGTAATTGGGTTGGGGCCTCTGTACCAAAAAGTGTGGTCACTTCTATAAACCATTACACTTGAGAGGATCCAAGAAGAAGGAAATCTCAAGAAGCAGCTTATAGCTTCCTATCCATAGTGTGCAAGAACATGTAGATTAAGATGGTGGCTCTTAGACAAACCCAATAAGTAAGATCCCTACAAGGTGCACTATACAATGAAATATTCAAATGATATTGTAAATGAAAGTAATCTAAGATGAGATGCAAGATCTAAGATAGAATGATATGCAAGAATGCAAGAAAAACAAAGCTAAGCTAAATGATGATGCAATGCTTCAATATGCAAGATCTAAGAATGCAATAGCTCCAAGATGCTAAGATGCCAAGACTCCAAGAACTTGCAATAAGATTTCAAATAACTCAAGAAGCTAAGAATGCTATGAGGGTAGGATATCTAAAAGTGATGAGAGAGTGTCCTTTTAAAGGATTTAGAAATGAGCAGACGGTCAAGATTAAGAGGCAAAAAGAAATGAACAATGGTGGAGATTAAATCTTGGTTGATCCATGTGCTCAAGATTTTCAATAGGCAAAATGAATAGACATGATTAAGAGGCAAAATAATGAGTAGTTAAGATAAAGAGGCAAAAGCCTTCTTCAAAAGTCAAAAGATTCCATCTCATTGGAAAATGCACTTTTATTTTTATTTTTAATTTATTACTTGGAAAAGGTTTTTCCATATTTTAATTAAAAGGGGAGATGTTCTTTTAATTTAATGTGGCCTAGGATAAAGTGATTTTATTATTTAATTAAAAAGATTTTTAATTAATTAAAAGGGAACACATGTTCTCTTAATTAGATAAAGCTTAGGTTAAAGTGGTCAAACTTTAGGATATAATCAAATAAATAATAAAATGATGATTTGATCAAGAAATAAGAGATAAATAAATATGCAAAATTAATTAAGCACAAGATTTAGTCTAGTATTTAAATTTTAATGTTTAGAAAGGGGCTTACAGTTTACTAGACCATTTTTGGGTGATTACATTTGCCCCTCTTTGACTAATGTGTGAGTGATCTGAGAACACATTGAGTCGAAGAATGATGATGTCAAGGTAAGTGATAGAGATCTGACTCCGAACTTGATCGAACGAATTACAAAAAGGCAACAAGAGTTCCAATGCACAGTTTGATGTGAAGCAATGAAATTGAACATTGAGACTAAGGTTGAAAGATAAGACAACACCAAAATTGATATGATGCGATGAGAACTGATATGTCCAAGATCAGAAGAATCCCAACTTGATGTGAAGCTTGATGCTCTTTGGATAATGCTTCTTTGGAAAGATATGCTACGATAGGCCAAGGTCGTTGAGAGGTATGCTCAAGGATGCTGATAAGGTGATGGTAGGGAAATGAGATGAAGGAAAGGATGATGGCTACAGATTTATGCGTAAGATGAGATAAGGGGAATGAAAGGATAATGAATGAGAGGATAAGAAGTATTTCTATGTGCGGGTGTGAGAAAGGGGATGGAATGATAATGAATAGGAAGATAAGAAGTATTGTCAAGATCAACATCGACACATACCTTGAAGGGTAGTGGAATAATGGAGGAAAAATGGATGAAATAGCTTGAGGTTTTGATGTAGGAAGTGATGTGGATTTTGGCACGCAAGGACCCAAAATGGATGAAGGAGAGGATGTATTATGTTTGGAAGAATATATAGAGTGGAAGTCTTTGGAAGCTTGAATGTCAACTTTGATTTTTCTTTTATATTCAAGTCCTTTAAGAGAGACTTAGGAATCCACATAGCTTTTGATTTTTCTTTACTTTTAGATGCTTTTGATCGCAATTCTTCGATGATGGATTTAGGAACCCATATTTTATTTTATTTTATTCTTTTCGTCAAGAACCCTTGAGGTCTCTTGAATAGTTCCTTTTTCTTTGTAGCCACATGTCTATTAGATAGGACATGGTGATCTTCATATGTAAGTGGATTCTTGTATTTTTGATTTTTACATTGCACATCCAAATTGCTTCCAAAAGACTTGGGAATTGTGGATGAATGAGGCTGATGTGATGGGTTTAGGTGGATGAATGGATAGAAATTTCTCAAGGATGTATGTCTTTGTTGATCTTAAGGTATGATGGGGGAAGTGGATGACAAACTAGGAGCGAGAGGTCTTGTGTATAGAGGGACATAGAGACCCAATATGGATGGAAGGTTTGAAGGTTTTAGCTTTGGGATATAAGGACCAAAGATGGATTTGGATGATGAAGACGGATAATGGATAGGGATATCAACATACGTAGAGTGAGCAGCATGGCCAAGGCTCTGATTTGTAAGGTCCATATTTATACCAATAGGCTCATGAGTAGCTTTGATAGGAGAAAGAGGAGCTTGGAAGGATTTATTCTTATGCGGAGTAGTAGGAAAGATGGGAGATTTCTGAGATGGATATGAAGGATTATGACAAGGAGTTGTTGAGATATTCTGTTGTTGACAAGGATCTTTGGATAATATAGGAAGAGTACTTTTCTCTTGATTTTCAATAAGCTCTTTAGAAATGATGGAAGGAGTATTTTGATCTTGCTTGGGAGATGAATAAGATATAGGAGGTGGAGGGATATCTTCTTGGAAGAGGTGAATGGATATGAGGGGATCATCTTGAGATTCTTGGGATATGATACGTTGGTCAACCATTGGAATAGGATGGATGGTATTTTGATCTTGATCTTTAGTGATATTTATTTCTTCACACTTCAGATTGTCCTCTTGACATGGAACCACTTCTAGGGACAAGGTAGGGGTTTGGCTATGTGTGAGGAGTTCATGAAGGGTTAATGAAGGGACATTTAGGATGGGTATGATAGGTGTTGAAGCACAAAGAAGCTTGGGATCTATGACCTTTGAAGCATGGAAGGGATTTGTAGAAAGATGTATATTAGCTTGGATCTCTTTTAGAGGTAGCCCTTGAGGATATGCATAGGTAGCCTGAAAAGCATTAAGTTCTTTGTCCAATGGCAGAATTTTGGAGGGATTTGCGTCTTTAGGAGATGAATGTATCATGGGTAAGGTAGAGGTGGCATGAGAACCATTACTAGACATAGGTTCATGATTTTGATCAAGCTTGAGAGTAGTATCTTCATTAAATGAGTCATTAGGATCTTCAATTCCAATTATGTCATCATCAATAAGGTCTTGGATTTAATGTTTTAACTCTATGCAATCTGAAGTTTTATGCTTATGTAATGTCCCCACTCGGAGATCACTTAAAGTTTTGATTTATTTCTTAAATTTATGATGTCGAATCCTAAGAGACTTGTCTCTACCAATGTCTTGGAGCTCCTTCCCTTGAATATAGATTTGCAGCGGTTGATTTGCCAATAATAATTTTGATATAAACTTCCTTGTTTTAATTCAATGCTCCAAGCTTAATGATCATGTAATGCTTTTAATTGATATTGCCTTTAACCAACCAATATTTATTATATGGATCTTTATATATTTCACAAATGGATGCAAGATAACTACGGCTATTGATCTGAGATTATCGGGAGTCTCTGAATATTGATTTGAATTTGTGTTTAATCCAATCTGCTCTGGTATATTTATTGTCTACATTGTACTCTGATTTTCTTGTGTATATATGCTCATGTTCAACTGTAAATGGTTTTATATGATTCTCTTGATGATTACTGATATCGTATATTATTCCTTCTGTTCCCATCCCCCAAATAATTGAATTTATACTTCCTTATATATCTCCGCATCGTCAAAAGTTTGCATCTTTTAAGTATCAAAAGTCATGTCCATTCTCTTAACATCCCCTAATCATCTTATTGATTATGCATTCATAATTAATATTGACGTGGCTAATCAAAACCACTTGATAATATCTCTGTTTTAAGTTTGACGCTTGCTATCTGTTCGTATGGTGATATTCTTAAGATGCGACTTGCTTAGGATTAGTAATGATTGGTATTTATTTGTCAATTCTAATAATCTGATATTTTAATGGTTTCCCTGTCGTATGATTTTGACCGCTGATTAATATTTATAACTATAGACTATATCGGCGATCGCTGGTGATTGCTTGGTTCTTGGTATTTGTTGCAGCGATTATAATCCTCCCTTTTGGATGACGATAATGGTATTTCTCTTGGCTTAATAAATAGTTCACTGATTAATAAACTCTTTGTTAGGACTTAGTTGTTTGCAGGTGTTATATTTAGTAAATATTTGGTATATATATTCTTTAATATATATATTACGATATATTCCAGATTTGTATTATAAAATGGTTAATTAATATATATTTCAGATGTATAGCATTGATATATATATATTATTAGATTATATATATTATGTTGATAATATATTATTAATTTCTATAATTTAATTTTATCAATGTAATTATAATTATAATTATATTATTATTAATTTATTTTTTATTATTACTATTTATTGATTAATAATATTATTTATTTATAATATTATTATATTCATTTATTAATAATATTATATATAATATTATTAATAATACGTTCTTCTGTTATTATAATAATAATTTACTTAATTATATAATTTATTATTATGATTTAATTATAATTGTATTTATTTATTTATTTCTTTCATTTTTTTATTATTATTTAATCTTATATTCAATTCTTATTATCATCAAATTCCGCTCTGGAAAGGGGACATTACAGCTTATTATTCTGATGATACGCACAATAAGTATGCATGAATGAAAGTCCGCTTGAAGTAGTTGTAATGTGGTGAGATTGCCTTCAAGGAGTTTTTCCAATGCTAATTTATAAGATTCTCCCTAAGGAGTAAAGATCCACTTTGCTTGTTCATTTCCTTAATCAAAGATAGGTTCTGGATCAAAGATAGGTTGGTCATAAAGAGATTCTCGATCAAAGATTAGTTTGTTAGGAATTTGATATTTCTCAAAGATAGAGTTGTTGTGAGAGTGTGACGTGGCCTTGCTTGAAGAAGATACAGATAAAGGATAGACCGTTTTCCGAGAATGTTGGCTAGAGGATGTATCTTTTTCTTTCTCCAAGTGTTGGATTCTAGATTTCAAAGATTGGAATTGTTTAGATAAGGCTTCCATTTCTCTCTCTTCTTCCTTAGTGTACCTTTTGAATCATGAATATTTATTAGAGGATGTATCATGTTCTTTTTGCAATCTTTCGAAGTTAGCTTTCAAAAATTGGAATTGTTTAGATAAGGTTGCCATTTCTCTCTCTCCTTCCTTAGTGTACTTTTTTGGAGCCATGATTCCTAACCGGCATGAAACAAGATTGTCAAGAGCTAAATAGGATAACTTAGAATGACTTGATTTTAAAACTAGGTAAGCAAAGTGTCCACTTGTCCAAAGTGAAAAAGTGTAAAAGAGAGAGCAATGATAACTTACCACAAGATGTCCAAGCCGCGAGTAGATTTCTCTATGTACGACACTTGTGAACAAGCAAAGATAATATGCAAGCATCCAAAAGAAAAGATATGAAAAGAGTGGACAAGTGAACCATTCACTAACCAAGAGTGTAGTCAAGAGATACAAGTGATCTTCATTAGCTAAAGGCAATTCCTAGTGTGCTAGTTTTGGACCGAGATACCAGAACTAGTCAAGTATAAGCTTCCTAAGACAACTAAGAGCAAATTTAGAACAAACCAACTTGGATCAGTGATTGGGCGACAAACCTCAGTAAGCCAGACGATAGTTAGATAGAGATAATAAGCCGTACGAACTTTCACAGTAAAGCAGACGATACTTCAGGATGATCAATTTTTTGATGACAAGCCAAACGATAGACCCCATTATTGATAGACGATATTTCTCTTAACAACATACGATATTCTAGAATGTCGTACAATATTCTCACTACTGCAGACGATATTAAGACAACGATTACCAGTTTTGACAGTAAATTTGAATTTTGACAGCAAATTTGAATTTTGACAGCAAGTTTGAATTTCAAGATCAAGTTTTTAAAGAAAATGTGACACATAGAGTAGTCTTCAAACAATCAAGCAAGGGACAAAGCAATCTTGCATGATACAAGCAATTGTGAGGTCTAAAGTTTGTTGCAATATTGCAATAGTGTCATGTGTATGTTCACAAAAATTTCCACGGGTCTAGCACAAATCGAATACACATCAAGCGAGAACTATCTAAGGAAAGGCTAGTATCAAAACCGTTGCCCACAACTTGATATTCCAAAGGAATACATATGGTGAATAATCTTGAGGTGATGCGAGAAACCACTTGGATCGGTCTTTGCACAAAGATTATGATACTTTTGGACAATAGGGCAGCCTCTAACTTAAGGTATTTAATAAAACTCTGTTCATGACTATCCCCTATAGTTTTGCAAGCAAAATTAAGGCTAAAAAGTATAGTCTCGCAAGCAAGATTGAGACCTCTCAGCCCTATACAAGTTGAATGTACTCCCCTTGTAGTCTTGTAAACAAGATTGAGACCAAGATGGCCCTACAAGCGCCTGACCAAGTGTATTCTTGCTTAGCAAGATTGAGGCAACTAGGCCCTACACATGAAGAAGCATTGGAATTAGAAAATAGCCAAGTCTTCTCTCTCTTTAGAGTGAAGGAAGCTTTTGATTATAGTGGGATGGAGTAGCCAGGTTCGCTTGTTCCCCACTTGGGTCATTCTCAAAAGATTGCTCTCTTGACAAACCCTCTAAAGGTAAATGCAAGAAAGTAAATGGATAACTAATGAAGGTCTAGATTTTTGATTTTCCATGAGGAAAAGAGCATACTCTCCTATTCCATAGTGTCTCCCAAAAACATCAAGCACATGTTCTTTTACCAACAGACAACTAATTAAGCTATGTGCCTATGAAAAATTATCTATGATAGCAAAGACACAAGTTTTAGTTACATACCTCCAACACAATTTTCCAAAGTCGTAATGTTTATTAGTTTTAGCAATGCAATTCCTTTGGCAAGCGAATCCTACAAAACCACAAGTTAGGGCACAAAAAGTATGCAAATGAAACCAATAACCCTGTAAAACCACTTGTTAGGAGATAGGAAATATCAAATACTTGCAAGAAATCCTAATCATGCATTGAACTATGTGCAAATAAAGTGCAAGCTCATCACAATTTTTGTTTTGCTTTTGACCTAGTCAACAAGATCGGATTTGTTTTCTATAATTTCGGCCCCAAAAATATAAATGCAAAGAAAAAACCCCTGTTAAAAAACTGAGAGCTTTCCAAAAATGTAAATTTTTTAGAAATATCTGTTAATTTGTGCCCTAGAGATCCATTTTACCAATATAGACCAGTTTTCATAAATTGACTATTTGAGCTATGTTCTTGCATCTAAATTAAAAACACAAAGAAGTAACCCCTTGTAGAATTATTAGACCTTTTCAAAAATGTAAATTTTTCCAAAAAATCTGATGATATGCAACCGAAAACGAATTTTCATAAAAAATCAATAAAAATTATAACTCACAGAAAAATCTGATTTTCAGACTGAGACACATTCGAACCATCTTTGACCTACAAAATTTTTTTTAGATCAAAACTCCAAGCCGTTTGTAAGATATGATCAAATCTTTCAAAAACCTAGGATTTTTGCCTTCAACTCCACCTGCACAAGGGTTAGCCTTAAAAACCAAAGTGAGTATCCAAAATTCGTGGGCTTGCCCCATGGTGGGCGCTAAAAATGTGTACCAAAAAGTGTGGTCACTTCTATAAACTCTGATATCCAAGAGATCCAATGAATTTGGAGTGTTAGAAGGCGGCTTATAGTTTCCTATCCATAGCGTGCAAGAATCATGTAGATTAAGATGGTGGCTCTCAAACGAACCCAATAAGTAAATCCGTACAAGGTGCACTATAGAATGGAAAATTCAAATGACTTCAAATGAGAATGGACAGACCCACGTTAACGGGCACCTGACTTTCGGAGCTAGCTGATTGAACCTTCCTTCCATCCTCCCAGCCGCCCTACTATGGAACAGGGTAGGGCCTAGCCGGTTAAACAATCCCTCGGAGACGTGCCTCTTGAACTGCCCATAGAATAGTAGGGCTTTGGGGTGGGCCCTTATTATTCTATCGTGGAGGATATAGTGGAGTAACATTGAACGTTGATTCTCGGGACTATAGTTTCCCACCCGAATCGACTTTTGTAAATGAAAGTAATCTAAGATGAGATGCAAGATCTAAGCTAGAATGATATGCAAGAATGCAAGAAAAGCAAAGCAAAATTAAATGATAATGCAATGCTTCAATGTGCAAGTTCTAAGAATGCAATAGCTCCAAGATGCTAAGATTGCAAGACGCCAAGATGCTAATATTGCAAGACTCCAAGAACCTGCAATAAGATTTCAATAACTCAAGAAGCTAAGAATGCTACAAGGGTTGGATATCTAAAAGTGAGGAGAGAGTCTCCTTTTAAAGGACTTAGAAATGAGAAGACGGTCAAGTTTAAGAGGCAAAAAAGAAATGAGCAATGGTGGAGATTAAATCTTGGTTGATCCATGTGCTCAAGATTCTCAAGAGGCAAAATTAATGGACACAATTAAGAGGCAAAACAATGAGTGGTTGAGATAAAGACATAATGAGGAATCACGCCTGGTTGCAAGAGGATTAATTAAGAGCTCCCATGGAGAAGAAAATCATGTCTTTGCTGTCCAATCGGTCAAGAAGAAAGGTGACTATTGGAAGAAGAACAATTTCAAGAGGAATCGTGATTTCAGACCCTCTACTGCTCCTGATTCAAGAAAGAAGCCGACGGATCTGTCTGAAGGATCTGTCTTGCATTTGATGTTTCAAATTTGACGAGTTTGATCACTATGCGAAGGAGTGTCAATCTCAGTCTAAGCAGCAAGAGGCAAACCTGAATGAAGTTTCAGATCAGAAAAATAATGAAGACTTTCTCTTAATTTCTGCCTTGACAAACAACATTCCTACAGATAGTGCAACTTGTTTGATCGACAATGATGCATTTTGGCACATCATGGGCTGCCGGGAGCAACTTTCAGATTTGATAGAGGAGTCATCCCTTCTCTTAACTTAGATTCTAGAATTTCCCTTCGGCTGAGTGATGTTTTGTTTGTACCGGGAATTAAGAGGAATCTAATCTCAATATCTGCCCTAGAAGATTAAGGTTATCAAATTGCGTTTTTTGAACGAAGAGTTCTTGCATGGCCTAAGAAATCTAGCATCAAATCAGCTCATGTCATTGGAAATAGATTTGAGAGCCTCTACAAACTTTCAACTCGTCCTATTCAAGCCCTCATCCATGAAGCACCTGAGTTTAGCAACCTATGGCATAGAAGACTTGGACATCTTCATTTTTCGTGCTCTTCCCATGCTTGAAAAGATGGTTAAAGGTATGCCTAAACTTAGTCATGTTCATGATGATACATGTAAAGGTTGTGCTATGGGTAAAAACACTAAGAGTCCATTTCATAAAAGTGAATCTAGGTCTAAAGAAAAACTAGCTCTTGTTCATTCTGATTTATGTGGACTCATGTTTGTTGCATCTCCAAGTGGATTCTTGTATTATGTAACCTTCATAGATAACCACTCTAGGAAAACATGGATTTGCTTCCTAAGAACAAAAGAATTTGATAAAGTCTTGAGTAGATTTAAAGAATTTAAGGCCTTAGCTGAAAACTTATCTGGGAAAAGAATTAAAGTACTAAGATTTCTGTGTAGAGTCAAGAATTAAGAGGGAGTTCTGTGTCCTCTACAACCCTCATCAAAATGGGGTTGCAAAAAAAAAGAACAAATTCATAATTGAGGCAGCAAAGGCAATGGTTCATGATCAAAACTTGTAGATGTTTCTATGGGCTGAAGCAATGAGGACTGCTGTCTATATTCAGAATAGGCGTCCTCACAGTGTCCTAAAGGTTATGACTCTGGAAGAAGCCTTCACAGGAACTAAACCAGATATGAGCAACTTGAGGATTTTTGAAAGTCCAATTTATGTTCATGTTCCTAAAGAGAAGAGAACCAAACTCGAACTTTTAGGCAAGAAGGGTATTCTTGTGGAGTACAGTGAGACCTCCAAAGCCTTCAAAATTTACATTCTAGGTCAGAAATACATTGAGGTTAGTAGAGATGTTACTTTTGAAGAAAATGTTACTTTGAAGAAGTCTAAAGGTTCATTAATAGAAACTGATAATGAAGTCAATGAAAATCAAGATATGGATATTGATCATAATGTTGAGATTCATAGGGAGTCTTTAGAACCCTCAGAACCATCAGATCATAATGATCAAATTGAGCCCATGGATCCCACTGATGGGCCGAGAGACATTACAGTGAGCAAGAAAAGACCTCTTTGGGTAAGAAACACCATTTAGGAAGCTGAAAAGTTTGCAGCCCCCAAAGGCATCTTCAGAGAAAGTAGGAGACCTCATAAGTTCTCGAACTATGTTGCAATAATGTTCAACCTCATTGAGATTGAAGCGTCTAGTGCTAAAGAGGCTATGAACCAAGTATGGAAAAACGCTATGGATTAAGAATATGAGTACATCATCAAGAATGATATGTGGGACTCTGTGACTGCGCTTGCTTCTCCTCCTACTTCTGACTCGGATGCTGGTGGTTTTCCCTCGTAGAGCGTATGTCTGTCAATCGTGCTCATTACCCGCCCCACCACCCTGAGGAGCCCTACAACTTATCTATAGGGGGGGCCTTTTTTATATAGTTGGGGTCCAAAGCCCTACAACTTATCTATAGGGCAGAACCAGAATAAAAAATATCATTTACGAGATCATCACGCGCCAAAGAAGCTACCCATACCTTTGTGTAGCATCCCTTCCTGTTAGTCCCCTGTCCCTGCTTTCCTTCGCCTATCAGTTCTTGAAACACGTGCAGATGCTCACTCGACTAGGAATGGGCGCATTACTTATGAAATAAAAAGCTGCTTCATCCTTCCTAAAAATGAATTTTGCCCTACTATCCCTACTATCTATAAGGGGGGGGCACTTGCGGGAGCTTGTACTGGCATTGAAACTGGAGCATACGACTCTGGCAAACTTGTTCAGGGGGATGTTGGTTATGCCCTACTATTCTAAGGGGCTCTTCAACTATTGGCTTCAATACTGCTACTCAATCTCGATCTTGA
This sequence comes from Chamaecyparis obtusa, assembly GCA_027943335.1. Taxonomy (NCBI): domain Eukaryota; kingdom Viridiplantae; phylum Streptophyta; class Pinopsida; order Cupressales; family Cupressaceae; genus Chamaecyparis; species Chamaecyparis obtusa. Next base: position 151,476 of record BSBK01009923.1, read on the forward strand.
TATGGATCAACTGAGGCAACTGCTACTAATGGCTAAGCAACTCAATCTAAATCTGGTTACTCCGCTGTGGGGCTCTCAGTCAACGCCACTAGCTTTGCACTTGGAGCTAGAAGAGATGCTTGCTTAGATGCTGATGGTGCCCCTGGCTTTGAATAGTAGGGCCACCTTAGCTGCTGAATCAATGAGTTCATCGACTAGCATTGACTATCGAATCGCCCTTTCCTATCATTGTGGATGCTGCGGACTCTCGAACTAAAGGATCGGGTGGAACCGACAGAGATCCAGAGCGAGACAAAGGCCTAGTAGACGGCGCATGGGATCACCGCTAATGAAAGATTATAGGCGCCTGCCTATATCATAAGAGCTCGGAGTTCTATTTGTGTGGGATCTGCCTCTGCTTCTGGAACAGAAAAAACTTGATCAATGGATGAAACTGAAGGTGGGTTTGATGCTTGCTTTGTTGTTCTTGATGGATGACCATAACTACACTAGATGTATGCCCATGCATGGATGAATCGGAGCGTACCTTTTCTGGCTTATTTGGAGTCCAATGCCTGTTTACTCTTACTCTCTAGAAGGGCTAGTACCTAAATGACAAATACACACCTACATTAGGCGTCCCCTACATTGGGATATTCGAGTTATGTTACATCGAATAAAGGACCGGAGGGTAGATCATAAAGGCGATAACAAGAAAAGGTTCACTAGGTGATTAATGTGTGCAATCACAAAAATGCTATGGGTGATAAGAACCCATCGGGATAACGAAGCCCTACCATTCTATAGGCAGTGGAGCAGAACAGATATATATATATATATATATATATATATATATATATATAGGGGCCTTTTGGGGTTTATTATTATACAGATAAGGATGAGACGAAAAGGGACCAAAATCTGAGATGACGGGAGAAACAGAATGTTGACAAAACCAAGATGAGAGAGACAACTATATCTCGGGAAAAACGAATAAAGGGATGATGTGATTAGGAATGACACAAAAGGGGACGACTAAAACTCGCACCCCCGGACCTATATCATCTACGTAGAAACATTGCACAATTATCGGATAAGGTTTACTCACTTTCCCTCCCGGTAGGCACTTCCAGATACCATAGTAGTTGGGCTTCAAATTCATTAAATGGGCGGCTTAAGAGATAATAAGGCAGGCTTAACCTTAACCTATAGAATAAGCATATCTTAAATGTATCTTAAAGAAGCTTGCCCCCATAATAGGGGACTAGCGCTATTCTCTCCCCTAGCCAGTCAATAGAATACCTCTATATCCGGAACTAAGAATACCAATCCTATCCTAGCCATTAGCCATCAAACCATAATAACTACCTGGCACTAGCTTATAAGGAGTAGGCACTATAGAAAAACACAGGCATTATTGCTATTTCTAAGCAGGGTGATTGATAATAGCTTCCTACTATCTTTCTCATGGAGTTGGGGGCCCTAGAAAGAACTATGGTAAGGTTGGCTTGTAGCATGGGTTAGGCCAATAGTATGACAAAAAAAACCCGTTCGCGATGCGTGGATCGAGCCCTGAAGCTCGTGGACCAAAGCTCCGTAGTGTTACTGCTGGAGGACAGGTGCAACTCTATGCGTCTGTTTATATGGTTATCAATGTCTAGCCCTAGGCTGGTGGCCTTGTCTTTCATTGTGTAATCCCTATTTGGTGTTAGCCCTTGTGATTGTATGATGAGCCCTTTGCCCCCTCCCCCGGCTGTTATTCTATCTTCGATGCTCCCGTGGGCTATAGGTCTGATAAGTGGGTCTATATGGCAAGGGTGGTATGGGAGTTCGGTAGTCCTACTAGGTACATGTGTGGTCATCCATATCTGGGTTATGGCTGGAAGTGTTCATGTTTGGCTTATGATTTAGAATCAATCTTTATAGTCCGCGTTGAGTGGGGCCAAAGGCGGGCTCAATCCAAGGCGGGTAGAGGGGCCTGTTCTATAGAAATAAGGTGGCTTATTATTGTTGCGGTCCTACCCAAAAAGCCTAGTAGTCCCTAGACAAGCTATAGGTTCTATGACTGACTGCGGAACTATCTACAGATTGCTGAAATCGCTTCTTTCTTTTTTAAGGTGGGCCGACTGGGCCGAGCTCAGCGGCGAACTAATTGATCCAATTCTGTCATTACTTATAGGCCTTACTATGGTTCTATTTGGGGGTGAATTCGTGCGTGATTCCTTCCACACCATGGAATGCTAACCCCTCGGCAACTGAAGGTTCAATCAACAGGTGTCATAATGGCTCCCACCGATTCATTCCCACCTATTCAAAACTTGAAGGTGGGTATGAGAGATAGCCGCGATGCCCTATATTATAAAGGCAATTCCTACTTTACCAAGAGATATATGTTCCAACCCCATGTTTCGCCTTTTACTCATAGCCATAGAATTTTAGGGCGCCCTACTATTTCGTCATTATTATTGCTTCCCCCCTTACTCATAAAGAGCAGTGCGCTACAAATTAGCGAACTATAGCTCCCTGGATCTAGTTAGCTGTAGGCGGGAATCAAGCTTGCGTGTTAGTAACCTCCCTTTTTCTATGTAATGAGAGGCAACACATATATGATAAGAGGCACCACAAGCAGCGGAATCAATGCAGTACGGGCATGGCAGAACTAACCTACTATAGGGTATGGAGTGCCGCCCAATATATCTAGGGTGGCTCCCCTACTATTATTGAGTAAGGGCCCGACCTATTATAGCTATTGCCCTACTATTGAAAGAGCTTACTCCTTTTTATCCCTCCCACTTTTCAGTCATAATAAGAGGCCGGAGCAAACACATTCATTAGAAGCGGGGTTTACGCTTCTCTACCTCTCCCTATTGCCTCTCACTAGAATAGGTCCATTCCTTTTCAATCATAATTGCTGCGGGGCCTATAGATAGTAGGGGCGGAACAACCAATTATTAGTTTTGGAACTATCTATTGACTGATTCATGGTAGGCGAGTTCAATAGATGTTGGCTGGGGTGGGGAGGGGCTGTAGAATAGACTCACCCGTCCGGAAGCAACTCATGTCAATTATTTCATAAGGGGGATTGGCTAGCTTTCTATAAATAGTAAGGGGGGGAGCGCTGATAGAGATATAGTTTCTCTATTTATAGTAACAGGAAATACTGGTTTGACTCACAGTAGGGCGCACCGAATGAACTTCCTTACTTTATTACGTATATAAGACTTCTATCCATGGTTAGGTGTAGTCGCAGTGGATCGAATGGGAAGCCACCCACCTTTGATAGTGAGAAGGAGTGGGAAGGTTTAGACGCTTGACTTTTCAAGTAAGTCGAGGGAGAGCGGGGACTTGACTAGAAAAGTGATTATGTGATCCTGCTATGTGATCCCTATTTCCAAGCTATGCGATCGGTTTCTTCCGGTAGGCATCCCTCAATCCCTATTATGATGTGATCGACCTTGTTCTCTATGCGATCGTTGCCCAGTAGTTTGGATTCTGCCCAATCCTATATAGAAATAAGGGGGGGAGATCTCCAGTTTGACTCTGTCTGAATATATCTCTATCGTTGGCAGGTTGAATGGCGGAAAGAATCACGACGTCATTGTCATAGTAAAGCAACCACCTGCCTCTGACGGACCCAAAGGTAAGTCTGTTTTCTCCTCTAAATGGTTGTTCAAAATTAAACATACTGCTGATGGAAGTATTGAGAAATATAAAGCTAGATTTGTAGCTTGTGGATTCTCTCAAAAGGAAGGCTGAGGAAACATTTGCTCCTGTTGCTAGATATACTTCCATCAGAACTATAATAGCTATTACTGTAGCTAAAGGCTGGAAGTCACATCAAATGGATGTAAATACTGCATTCCTAAATGGTGTCATTGAGGAGAAAGTCTATAATGAAGGTTATGAGATTCATGAAAGGGAATCTCACATTTAAAGATTAAAGAAAACACTATATGGCCTTAAGTAGGCCCCTCGTGCTTGGTATGAAAGAATTGACAAATATTTGATGAGCTTAGGATTTTGTAAGAATGATGTTGATCCTAACCTTTATTTCAAAGTTTTTAATGATGAAATGCTAATTCTGGTATTATATGTGGATGATTTATTTATAACTGGCGAAGATTGTCTCATCATCAGATGCAAGAAAGAATTAGCTTCAGAATTTGAAATGAAAGTTTTAGGCCTAATGCATTACTTTCTAGGGATGGAAGTATGACAAAGACCTAATGAAATCATCCTAAGTCAAGGAAAATATACTATTGATATCTTGAAAAGATTTGGAATGATGGATTGCAAACCTATGTTTACTCCTATGGAAACTAACATGAAAAAGTTAAGTGTATCTGCTGCTAATTCTGATTTTGCAGATCCAACTCAGTACAGGCAATTGATTGGATCCTTGATGTATCTAGTTAACACTATTGATATCATCCTAAGTCAAGGAAAATATACTATTGATATCTTGAAAACATTTGGAATGATGGATTGCAAACCTATGTTTACTCCTATGGAAACTAACATGAAAAAGTTAAGTGTATCTGCTGCTAATTCTGATTTTGCAGATCCAACTGAGTACAGGCAATTGATTGGATCCTTGATGTATCTAGTTAACACTAGACCAAACATCTACTATGCAGTAAGTGCCCTTAGCCAGTTCATGAACAAACCAAAGCATGTTCATCTCGTTGTTTCCAAGCATGTCTTGAGATATCTGTGTGGTACAGTTGGCTATGGCTTAATGTACTCCCTTAATACTGTCATCACCTTGGAAGGTTATTCTGACTCCGATTGGGCAGGGGATGTCACTGAGAAAAAGAGCACTTCAGGAATATGTTTCAGTTTGGGATTTGCCATGATTTCGTGGGGCAGTAGGAAAGAGTCCTCAGTTGCATTAAGTACTGCTGAAGTAGAATATATTGCATCAAGTGTGGCCTCAAGGGAAGCAATGTGGCTTCACAAGCTTCTTGCTGGGTTGTTTGGACAACCTTGGGAATCCACAATCATTCATTGTGATAATCAAAGCTGTATAAAGATGTTTGTCAATCCTGTGTTTCATGATAGATCAAAACATGTGGAGTCTCATTTTCATTTTGTTCAAGACATGGTACAGAGAGGTGCCATTCAGCTGAAATACATCAAGCATTGAAGAGCAGATAGCAGATGTTCTCACCAAGCCTCTTACTCGAGTGAAGTTCAAATACTTCAGAGATAATCTTGGAGTTGTGGAGAACATAGCTCTGGATGAGAGGGAGTCTTAACTTCCTTGATACAATAAGTTGTATCTCCACCCTCTGCAGGCAATGCAAGGTGGTGTTGTATTCTTCTCTGGGAGAAGATTTGAGGTGAAAGACCTCTTCCACCCATTGCGGGCAATGCAAGGTGGATCCATTCTTTGCGGGTATGCAAGATGGATATCATGGAAAGAGTTCATGAAGTTCTTGATCACCCTTTGAGAGTGTCATGGCGATGATCACAATATAACTCCTAGAATCCTCCCTAGCTAAGAGGGAGCGTTGAATTTAGCTAGATCAGATTCTAGCATATTAAATTTTAATGCTGTCTTTGGCAATTAAAATTTAAATTATATTGTGATAATTCGACTACCTCTTGTAATTGGGCTGGGCCCCAAATAATGTAACTGATATTATACCATGTAACTGGGCAAAGCCCTAATTGAGCTTGTTGGGCGCTCAAGGCAATTGTAACTTGTAGTTAATTAATTTATATTTGTATTTTGGCGGCAAAATACAAAAGGGCCGACCTAGCATCTCAAGGCTTGTAATTGGTATATAAACAAGACATTGTGTTGCCTTTCATAATCAACTCATTCAAGTGAATTCCTCTGCTAAGTTCGGTGATCTAATCTGCTCCTGAATAATCAGTGAATCAATCATTGAAGGTTTGCAATCATCAGTTCTGAGTCTTGCTGGGCGAAGCTACTTCAGTATAATTTGCTCTTATAGTGATCGAAGGTTCAGATCAGTAATTGCAATCAGATGAGTCAATCCTTTTCTTATGCCCTAGGTGGGCGAATTTGTAATTGTACTACTGCAAATATTAATAATATATGATCTGAACTTTGTTGCTGGATTTTTCCTCCAAGAGGGAGGTTTTCCTAGGGTATCTTTGTGTTCATGTGTGTACATCTTGCTTATATTCTAAGTCTTGTTAATTCTGATCACTAAAATTAACAATTAGAACAAGGAAGCAATTCGAGGAGCCAACACCAGGCTGGCTATTTTTGGGAGACAGATACTCTAAGATAATTTGCTAAGAAGATCTGTTCAAAGACATGCTATTTTTAGATGATTTTCTAGAAGCTCTATTAATAGAGATATATGCTATTAGAAATTTATTTGAAGAATTCTTGTTTTGGTTGATGTATTTTGAGCTTGCTTTGCATGCAAGCATACTGCTGATAGCATACGAGCTTCAGTTAGTTCTATTCTATAATTTTCTTGCAAAGTGTTGTAAATTTTCATAAATATGTATATGTGCTTTTGGGACTTGTATAATTAGGGAATAGGAATTTTATGCATACCTGTGGCTACGATTGTTGTTCAAAGATTGTTTTGTGTTATCTTATGCAAGTGTTGTATTGCCATGATCATTGAGATGGATAATTTGTAAAGAGCCTTGGCTGGCTCTTATAATGCAAATTGACTTCTAACTCCAATTTAATTGCAAATTTAAATAACTTCCTTCAAATTCAGATATTAAACTAAAACAATACAAATCTCTGCATAAACTCTATATTTATTTCTTTGTTCCAAAATAAATAACATATTACAATTACAGTTCATTCCTCAAATAGATGAGCACCTGATAATTCCACGTGCTTGCAGCTTATGATGCTTTCCAAACAATAGACACAGCTCCAAATTGATGAACATATTGTCATTGATGTCAAATCAGAGACCGATGGCATTAATGAAGAAGTTAATGCAATGAATACTATGAGGCAGAGAGACAAATGATCAATAATATTGAAGGCAATGTTATGAACGTATTGCAGAGAAATGGTGATCGACTTAGAGCTATTTATATGTTTAAATTAAAGATTTCAAGATAATGAGAAAGACAAACAGAGATCTATATATTATATGAAGCAAACAAGGTGGGTGGAGATTACAGCAAGTTTTCATCAGAGAAGTATATGCTCTATTCTTATATCTATGATATAAAGTATTATAACCAATGATTATTTAAGGAGCAGAAGTGAACTGTCATCAAGGAGCAGCATTCATGCTTTGCAAAGGCATTATTAGTTTATGTACAACAATAATATATCTATTAGATATGAGTGACAAGGAAAGTAAAATCAAAAGTCAAACATCTGATCGTTGATTCGAGAACCAAAGAGTTGTTCATAAATTATTGGCTCTGGTGTTATCATGCTCTAGTGCAAGACGGGGGGTGAGTTGTGCTATCTTCTAAAATTCAGAACATCATCCACGATTGTCGCTTGTTGACAGAATGGTGGAGTATCAGTGACTGCGGCCAGGAAGGATGAAAATTGATATAGCGAAACATTGTAAACATTTTATACTGAGAATTAATATCTGCAAAGTCTTTGTGCGTGAACCTGGTGAATGGACAAAGTTTGCGGACATCTTCTTCGGATGGTGAAATAATACTTGAATCCGTTTCGTATATTTTGTGTGCCAGATTTTAAGTTATCGGCATAGTCTATTGGCGATAGTTTGATTTACAATTGAAATACTCTGGAACTTGCAATTCATGTCTTTAGCTATTGTAGCTCTAAGCGAAGTGAATAAATGAAAACTCAGATTATATTTACAGCATATACAAATACATACAGAAAATAACAGTGATACATTAGAAAACAGTGATACCATCGATAACAGTATGATTACATACTGAGATTTATTTAATACTTGGATAAAGACTGATATTTAGCAGTGATGAAGACATTATGAATATACGAAAGTTTGAAGACACCAAGATTTATTAAAAAATACAAACAGAGTTATTCAAATAGCGATAAAGATATTTTACAGCGGTTTGAATATATTATATCAGCGTATATATCAGAATACGCATACATCAGCGATTGATATATTTTTGGTTGAATTTATAGTATAAAGAGATTATATCGAAGGCTCAAGACAAGAAGATGCGGAGATTGTGAACAGAGGTTTATAAAAGCACACCAAACGACATATGCATACAGACAGGTACACAAGGCAGCGGTATATTGCATATACGAACAGAAGTCTATACGGCAACAGCAAAACCAAGAACGGCAAACAGCGATATATATAAAAATATCAGAATTCGATGAATACATAGTATGCAGCGTTGAAACAAAGTTTGAAGATAATACATGATTTATCGAAGGTTGAAGTTATTGAAGTCTTTAAAAGAATGATATGCGATAAAGGATTGGAGTTAAAGTTTTAATAAAAGATTTCATAAAGATAATATCAGGATTAATAGAAATATTAACTTATTTAGAGTTCATAATGTTTTAGTAAAAAGACACCTTTTCAAAGGGTCATGTCTTTTAAGAGACACATTGTTTCATTTGAAGAAATGAATATATAAATATTGAAACTATCATTTTGAAAATTGTGTGAACAAGTTAGAAAAAGAAAGGGGAGAATAGAAGAAGTCTTAAAAGGCAGATTATATGAATTTGAGAAAAATGAAGATTTGATAAATAATCAGAATAAATCTGATATATATATATATATATATATATATATATATAGAATGAGGTCTTCAATAATGATATATTTTAAATATTAAATAAAGACTGACTTATGAAAGGAAGAAGTGTCTGCGGAAATTAAAATGTCCATCATCAGTTGAAGAAAGCAACATTGCCAAGGTGGAAGAAAATTTGTATATAGGGAGTTGGTGCTCAGAATCCGGACAAGGGGAGTTGGTGCTTCCAGTAGGTCGGTGCCTGCGAAGTGTGGGAGTTGGTGCTTCTAGTGAGTCAGTGCTCATAAATATAGGGGTTGGAGCCTCTAGTAGGTTGGAGCCTACAAAACATTGTAAAAGAACAATATTATATAAAAGCAAATTATTTTGTTGTTTTCTCCCATATTGGGTTTCCACGTAAATATTGTGTTCATGTGCATAATTGTTTATTTGTGTAATTGAAGTTATCTTTGAATAAAAGCATTTTAATTTAAAAAGGGTTATTATACTGATTCACCCCCCCCTCTTAGTATAATCGTGTGCTCTTCACAAATGTCTTACGGCAGCCCACTAAAAGTACACACAGCAGCAGAGAAGACTCACTTGCCAGATTAGGAACTTAAACGCAGGCCTTGGAGGTATTAAACTGCCCTTAATGCAGTCACGTGGCAGCTAGGAAGTAAAACGTGACTGTCTGAAACAATGCAGCCCTTGCACAATGCCAAAAAGGGCTCCTTAGGTTTCACGTGAGCAGTTAAAGGAGAGCCAAGACTGCCCAGATTCACGCCACCCTTTCAGGACACCTCACAACACTTGTTGGATGAATGCAGATTTGCCAAATGAATGAACACAGCAAATTCCCGATAATTTTCAGAACTTCAGCATGAGACAAATTTGAAATCTTCAAGAGAAAATTGTTTTGCTTGTAGAATAAACTTCCCACAAATCCAGTATACTTTAGCACTGGATTATGATCTCAGATACAGCTGCAAAATTCACCATCAATCTATAATGGCTCAAATTGCTAGAAGAGGAATCAGTCCTCGAAACCCTAGCTGGGTAGTCTCTCTCACGAACTTCAATCAATTCATAATTCAACAATGGATGATTTTCCTTTCACAAAGCATTGCTTTTATAATTCAAAAGTGTCTTCTCTCACACACTTTTCACTTAAAACATTTTTTATACTTAGGCACATATTGAATAATATAATTTATTAATTCATTTGGCTTCAAAAAAAGCCTTTTCACCAATATCATGAAATTATGACACGCAAGGTCCCTGTTTCTTGTGCCCAAGATTTAAAACTTTTCTTCCTGGTTCCAACAAGCTATAACACTAAGGTATCCAACATATAATACCAACAAAAATGGCAACCTTAGCAAATTTAATTAAATAATAATAATAAACCACCCGTCTTGCGAAAACAACTGAAGAAGTTAACACAAACAGATTTCCACAATCCATTAAGATAAGCATACAATGTTTCTGGATTCGATTGTGTGAGTTTTTTTCATCGACATTTCGGATCACACTTCGTGATCCATCATCAGGAATAGTAGAGTGTGAGAATGGAAAGTAAAAACTCACACTCACACTCTCCATTCTCACACTCTCTACTATTTACTTTCCATTCTCACACTCTCTACTATTCCTGATGATGGATCACGGAGTGTGATCTGAAACGTTGATGAAAAAAACTCACACAATCGAATCTAGAAACATTGTATGCTTAACTGAAGAAGTGTCTAAATCGAAATTTGTCTGCACAAGATTGATCCAGATGATGAAAGATGATGAATGAACTTGACGGGGTGACTTACTAAAAATAGACGCTCTCTCCAAGATTCTTGGAGCCCAAACCGGAAGCCAGAAATGAAAACCGAGAGCATCATTCAAATCCTCTAACTCATCTTAGCTCATCGGAACTATCCATTGACTTGCTGTAAATAGTAAGTTCACACCAAAGACCCTCTAAACACCTCGCCAGACCACGAGGATCACATTAATGACCTGGCACCATCAGATCAATGACCTGCAAAAAATGGGGACATTACATAATTGTAGCTCTTTGTACAGTCTCTTTAGTCAATTTGCTGATTTGGGTGTGTTGTCCTAAATCCAATTTAGTTGTGTACTCATCTTCTTCTAGGTTTCGATTTTAGCTAAAAGAAGTAAGCATATCTTTAGTTTACAGAGACTAGATTTTCTGCATTTTATAATAAATCAAAAAGCCTTTTGTTTTGTGTGGAAGTGCTGATTAACCTTGTGCCCAAGCCTAAGAACAAAAAGAAAGGTTTGCTTTGAGTTCGTTTGCTTGCACGCTAAGAGAAATTCTGCCAGTCTTAGGTATAATTGTAACTTTCTGTGTTAGAAAAATTATCATTTTCATTACTTTTTAAAATTCAGCCTCACTTGCAAATTTGAAGAAAGGTCTTCCCTTACATATTGTTCTGTTCTGTGTTGTATTGATAGCTACATATCAAAATGCTAACAAATAGTTTGCATAATTTGGCTAACAAAAGGTCAAAATAATGAGGTTGTTGGTATACATAATTTTTGGTGATCTTGAAAGGTGTCACAAATAAGAATTTAATTGAGTAGAATAAGAGAGATAAGTACTTGGGGCAAAGGAAATCTTCTTGAAGGAGTTTTCAGTGTTTTAAGGTGATAATTAGTCACCAGCTTAACTTTATCACTAGAAGTAATGAATAACTCTTTCGGAGTTTCCACTCATACTGAAAGTTTAAGGAATTGATCTCCAAGTGGAGAGCCCTCTCAGAGATATGTTGAAGAAGATATGGTTCATGGAGGTTCTTAGACGTAAGTACAAAACAAAGATGAAGACTACCACCAATAATGCACAATGATGGGTTAATAGGTAATGAACCTGTTGGAGAAGAAAAGTAAATGTTTGAGCCAAGGTGGCAAGTCGCTAAGGAGACATTAAGGATTCCTTCGAGCCCGACATAGTAGCACACCTAAGGAACACCATAATGCAATATTTAAGGAGTTTAAGGGTAGCACCAAGACAAAAAAGAAGTTTGATGTATGACATACTACATGTTAGGGTGAAGAAGTAGAAATTAGCAGAAAAATATGTCATGATTTTTTAGATGATTTTACCCAATTAAATCATGATTCATTCATAATTTGCAATCAAATCAAGGATAAAACCAGTCTTTTCAGTTTCGGCTACAAATACCTTTTTTCTCCCAAACTTACATGAATTTTACATTGCAGATTCAGATTTTCTCAGAGCCTAGCTGCATGCCAAAGATTCAAAGTTGATCTGAAAATTTGTAAACAGTATTATAAGCTTTTAATGCTGGTTATTAAATTCTAGTTACAGTTTTTGTGACTTTGATACCATCATTAATTTGAAGGATTTGGAGCTTTGTTAAAAGCCGCCTAGTCTTTAATTAATATGCGATGGGTACTGTTAGGACTGAATGATGTGTGTTGAGGGCTGCTACACTTAAACTCTTGCTCTCTTTTTGAGAAGCAAAAAAATTATTATTGTTTTGGGTTGTACTGGATAGAACAGCTTTAGTTTTACTCCATAGCCTCGTGGACAGAGGCATGTTTCTGACTTCACAAAAATGTAGTGAAATCTAACTGCTTTCTCTTTATACTATTTAAATTTTAAATTTTATGCTTGCTTATAAGCCTTTAGAGTTAATATTGTAAAACGAACAATACTGAGAGGGGGAGGGGGTGAATCAGTATTTAAAAACTTAAAAGAAAACTTGAAAGCACATGCAAGTAGGAAGATAAGACAGAGATTTTCTCATGTGGAAAACCCAAATGGGTTAAAAAACCACGGCTGCACTAATCCAATGGGCTCCAACGCTTTTACAACCAGATCTACAACTCTTCAGGCTCCAACCTGATTCAAAAGGCAACTACCTTTTTCAAAGGAACATTTGAACAACATAGAAAACCAAACTAAGTTCTGTGTCTTAACAAAATTTGAAAAGACCAGGGAGTTCACACATAATACATCAAAAACAGAGCCTTTTGTAGCACCTTAAGATTTCTTTTCGAACACCTCCCCCATACCATTGTCTTTGTGTTAATCAAACATGCAACTGTTCTTCAAAGATCACTACAGCCTGCAACTTCCATTCACTGCCGATTTTCTAATTCGAAATCTAATGCCATTTGCACACCACTGTCATTCTCAAATTATATGAAAAACTTTCTCAGTACCGTGACTGCAGTTTTTGTATCTAATCTTTTACTGTAGAAAATCTTTCCTTTAACTCCCTCAGCTGCACTGTTCACGTGTTCTATTGAAGAACACCAGTCACCCGCAGTCTACCAAAGACCGACAGTCCCACACTTTACTGTCATTTCTCTTTTTCTGCTTCATGTGCCTGCATAAAATTATAATGCACACTCACTGTAGAAAACTTATCATCCTCCCTTCTATTTTCCTCTCACCCCATACATGCTTTTCTTTTTGCACCCAGCCAATAGTTTATCTTGATGGCTCCTGCGATTTGCACTCCCACACCCTATGCCGCTCACATTACAAAATGGCCACTAATAAAAAATGTCAACTCAGACAAAAACACCTATATATGCTCTTTGAAACACGAGCTCTCAGTCTTTTTACTGCTCACTCTTTTTCATCTTTTAATATGTTTTTTTTTAAACATCTGCTTCGACGCACCCTACTATATTCGTATATTTACATGCTACGAAAAACTGCTTCCGCAATCTTTTTTTTATGTCTCATCTTGCTACATCCATTTTCAATTGTTTTTCTTTTTACATCAAAAAAACGTTTCTTTTTGCACATGCGGCTCTCTCCACAGAAAATGTAACCGAAGAACATATTCCGCACTATTGACAATGTCGACTCAGCTCCCTTTGCCATTTTTGATGCTTTGATAAGAAGAGACAGCTTTCGACCCATTATTGGCAGACTGAATACCAATCAATTGTTGGTTACAAAAGAACGAATGTAAACATAGCACTTCACAGCACGTACACAGAATGGCGACCATATACATGCCAAATCAAACTATTTCTCATATTAAACCTGCGAACACCACACGACACGCACCTGGAAACTCCATGTGAACATCCTTAAACATAGAGCCACATAACTTAAACTGTTTTGAACTCATTGTTTTGGCGCACGTTGGACACATGGCACACCCAAAATGATGACTCCCAGCCGCGTTTTTGAAAAGTCTAGACACAGTCTTCAGTTGCATATGATATTACATTCATGGCTTAGATAACTGGATTGCGCATAGTGTATTGATGAAAGTTTTTTGTTTTGCCTTTATCCACCAAACACGTTTCAATCCCAACCACGTGTTTATCCCCAGGTTGCGTGACTGTTACCTTTTATAACACAGAAGAATGATTTCAAACAAACAGGGAACGTCACAGGTGTCGCTGAAGGCATAGTAGAGCGTGTTCCCTTTTAAACACAGAAAGGCAAGTAAACAGAAAACGAATAGATGCCAGCTGAGACTGATGCTGGACAGCACACGTATCCTTATGAAGAGACATCAATGACATAAACGTAACAAATATCTCTCATGAAAAATAGAGGGTATAAATTGTAAGCTAAAGCTAAGCCTAAAGCATCAAAAGGGAGACATAGACCTTCTAAAGCTGTAATTTTACAGTTAATATATCTTTACACATATAGCAAAAAATGTTAGTGATTCCATCCTGCCCACCATTTCATGTGAATAGTCTGCACATTATTCATGTGGTAATATATAGCACTATATTATTAAAAAAGCCTTTGTGCATGTTTTAATGAATATTTTGGCATTCGTTAGTTTGCTGATTTTTCACCATGTTTTTCTCAATTGTGTAATTGAATTTTGCTTATAATTTTGGACCTTAGTTTGCCAAGTCAGTCCAGTGTCCATGTGTTTCCACTACATTATAACACATACAAGTGTGGCTAATAAATCCTTTTTGCAAGATTTGTGAAGTGATAGAGCACTCAACAAAGGATTGCACATTTTATTTGACTAGTAGGACCAACAATTTTTACACAAGATGATTCTACAATATGCAATGCTCAAGCTGTCCATTTTGTACAGGACACCCCTTTTTGAACTTGGTTAGAAGGAATTTTCTTTGAATGTAATGAAAGAATAAGTAACCTTCACATTTTTAATCACTGGGTAAGCAACTCTTCTTAGCGTCACTATTCTCTTGGTGATAGTATTGGGGTCTACGCTTGAGCATATGTTTCTTCAAAACTTCATACCCAAGTTATCCACCTTTAATGGGACCTACTATTTGAATTGGAAGTCCTTAGTGGGATTTCTGTTAGATGCTTCCCATTTTGAAGGGTTTGGCTTTTGATGTTACAAGAAGTGATGCAACATACAATCCATCGACGATAGCCTTGTCAACTCCCCTTTTCAGGATAGCGTTAACCTCCACATAAAAAACTTGTTAGTGCACTATGATTTTACAAAATCTAAAGCTTGAGCTATCCATCATGTAATGCTCATCTATTATGAAAGGTAAGATATACTGAGGGGTATTTCAATAGAATGTCACCTGTCATGTAGAGTTTGACCATGGATTTTATAAATGAATAAATTAATGTGGAATACTTTGATGATAGCTTCCCCAACTCCATTGGGACCAAGCTATTCTCTTGGAGTACATTATTAAATTTTGACTTTGGGGAGCATTTACTCCATTACAATCCTATCTCATGTTGAATCTATCCATCTTTAGTGATGCTTCCCATTGAAATTGGATATCCTTAGTAATCTTTTTGTTGCCGGTTGTCATCTTGAAGTGGTTGGCTGTGGATGCCACAAGACATTTAAGTAACTTGCCATCCTCTTGGCTGAACATGATTCTGCATAATCTTGTGTTGAAGCTCCATCTTCTGTAGGATCTCCCATTGTGATATTGGATATAATTTGGAATATTTCTATTGGAGGTTGTATATCTTGAATGAAGGGTAGCCCTTTACACTGAAACAGTACATCTTCCATTATGATAGAATTTGTGCTCTTTCATGATTATCATTAAAAGGGTTAATGTAAGAGTTCTAAGTGAGGTCACCACTAAGTGAGACATCAATATATAAAACCCTCATGTAGAAGCTCACAAGGAGATTGATTTTCCAATCAACTTTTATATTGTTGAAGGAGGCATGCTTCTCTTTCACCCTCCTAATTCAAACAAATAGCTTCGTTTGGTCTAGAGGATACATGACTTCACCTTAATGCTCCACTAGGCTGTGATATATTATTTTTTTGCTCTATTAGATGTGGGCTTTATGGTGGTCCAATCTATTGAAGAAAAGAAATTAAATTTTTTTTGGGAAGTCCAAAACAAGGAAGTCAAAATATACCAAGAACTTTAGATGACAGACACTAAGAAGTGGACAGTGCCAACCACTGAACTAAACAACACAATATACCACAAAAGGCTAATGCCAACCTAATATCATAGACTGACACCTGACACAGAGTTTGGGTCAAAGAAGGTATCGTAGTCCTGGATAGATTAGTGTTAGGCGCTAGCAAAAGAGCCATAAGAAAAAATAAGAAAAGAGAAGGTGCTACTGCTGGGAAGCTGCAGCCTCCCACACAAGCAATGACTTGCATATGTCTATACATTTGGCAGTTTCCAGACAAAACAAGATGACATCTTCCATCCTCTTCTCAAGATTGAGGGATAACCAACGCAACTCCCCTTTGTCTCCCACAGAACCAAATAAATATAGAGGAGTTGCCGAACCATAGCTGGGTTCCTCAAGTCTTCACCTGGCCCCACTTTCTCCATTAGCCAATGGAAGGCTGTGTGGTCTATAAATCAGTGATAAAGCTTTCTCTTGAAATCATCCAAGATAGATACCCTAGTCCCGAGGACACTAGAATCAGATAAATGATCTTCACCTGAAACAATTACAAAATGCAAAGTAAAATTTTCTAAAATACAGGAAAACTGTAGGTGCTTCTCAGATGTTCTTCAGAAACTGCCCTACCATGAAGGGGATCCCTGAGATCAAAGCAACACAAAATGGGAAGGTTCTTCAGAGCCATTGTGTTTTAAGAAAAACAACTACCATTCAGCTTTGTAGACAAAATTAATGCAGTGAAGAAGCTGGTCACAAATGCTGCATTTAAAACATTAGTGGCATGACAGACCCAATTCTAATCATGAACTTGCGATGAGCCAGCTCCCGAAAGCTGGCCTCAGTCTTTAGCCTCCCATCAGGGCACCTACTTAATGACATTTGAGGCTAATCATTAGCTCTGCATTTCATAAATATGGCTCCACCTTGATCTATTAAAGGCTGCATGCTGGAGATCTAAAATGAGGCTTAACACAAATGTCATGCAGGAGATAGTCCACTTGTAATAAATTCCTGATAGACCAATCATTAAGTGAAATACTAATCCTAGAAGAAAACAGTAGCTGGTCAATAATAGCATTAGCCAATTTTTTCAACCACATGGTGATTCTATGAAACAATGTGAAAAAATGACACTTTTTAATTTTCTAGCGAACTTGTCAGCTCTGGATAATCATAATACTTAAAGTGCCTTTTTAAACCTGGCTTTCCTGACATACCTGGAATGATCTGGTGAGAGTCTCCTTTCACATCCAAATCTTTGCATGGAAGGAAAGTTGCCAATATCAAAGATTCTGTCTTATTGTTACATCTAGGACCTAAAAAAAAGTCACCTCAGAGGAAAAGACATGAGCTAGATCTTATGATCACACCCGCTCTAGCCAGCCCAAGGTTGTCCCTACCTGCCCTGTTGAAATTCAGTTTAGTCTCACTTTCCATGGTGAGAATTCCACCTAACAATTTGTCATTAATCTTAATTTTGTTTGCCCCATTGATGGTGGAAGTTCTGGTATATTGTTATTTGGATTATGTTTATAGTTTTTCTGTGCAATTGGGGATTTATTGTAGATATAAAGTTCCTTGCCTTAGAAAATTTTTGAGATAATTTTGTTCATCATCTTAAAGACATGGACCTTAGGTTCTTATTTCCATCATGAATTTCTTTCTTGCGAATGTGTGGTAGAAAGCTTTAACAGAAGGAAGCATAAGGAGGCTACACAACAATTTTGGAGTTGTCAAATGTTCAATGAGAGGTTATGAAATTTAAAGACAAATAAATTAAGAATTAAGCAACTTAACTCACTGGGACACAGTTTATTAGTCAAGCAGCTGATAATAAATAACTCTCAGCATTATTGATCACAAATCAATTTGGAGAATAGTATTCCTTAGAGTTTTAAAGATAACTAGAAATCCAAGAACAATTTAACAGTAAAAAACTTACAGTCTGAAGAGTCAGAAAAGAGTTGTGAAACCACCACTGGAATTCTAGAAAAAAACAATATTTTGAAAAAGAAATAGAAAATTAAAATTTTCAGAAAGAATCAAGTGAGGACTAGTCTTTACATGTGTTTAGGAGTATTAAGAGTCAATTGACCACCAATTGGAGGAGTATTTATTCTTGTTTAATTTTATGTACATATATTTTTAATCTCCTATAAGGACTTACAATATAAGTGTTTTCTTAATGGTTACCATCTTCCAAATATCAGCAATAGAACAGCAACTAAAAACTAGAAATTATCAAATCAGTACAATTAAAGCATTTATTCTAGCAATTAATTTAGAAGTTCCTGCTATTTTTTGTTAGCAGTATATAGGCTAAGTTACCGGGTTCGCACCCTGGACCCTCGGACTAGGTCTGGGTGTGAACTGGGTTCAGGTTCGCGTGGGGGTCCGTCTGGGTCTGGGCAGGGTCCGTGATCAGACCTGTGGCCCAAAAAAGCATATAAAACTCATTTTTTTATTGTTTTTTTTTTCCTTTCTAACACTAAAATGACCCCATATGAAGCCTCCAAACACATTTCATTTCACAATTCTGTATATTTCTCTTATTTTTTGTATATATAATGCATATATATATTTATATATATATACACACACACGAACCCATACGAACCATAATGTAAAAAAAAAAAATTCACGAACCCACATACCGGCTTCTCGTACCCGAACCCGTCCCTGAACCTGAATTGGTAACTTAGTATATAGGGCTACAATATATGCAATTAATTAATTTACAGGTATAGTTTTAGAGTGTCTTGAACTTTATAATGTTTATAACAGTCTCAGTGCCAAACTGACAGATGAGTAGTGTAAAAAATGTCCCACATATTGCCAACACTAGAAAGTAATAAGACAAATCTATTTATTTCACAAAAGAAAATTAAGATTTTTCGTTGGAAATTTTCATCATATGCTCCATAAACTTCTCTTAAATAAAGACCAATCAGCTTTATTTAATTCTGATGAGCATGTGCTAATATTATCATTAACAATGTTTGCAGCATTTGTTGATGTTAACCCAGAGGAATTATTAAGCCAAAATGCTTATGGAAGGAAACAACAAGAACCGGCAGAGAACAATGCTCCTAAGATGACAAATTTTCAAGATCCAACAGTTAGTTTCTTTTTGTGACCCATGTTGATAGATCCCTGAAACACAGTTATTTAACTTCTGTAATGGATAATTTTTTTATTGAAATATTTGAGTGAACAAGGTCAGATAATTTTGTTTAATAATGTTAATAGAAATTGTTTGTATTTGTCTTTATAAGCTGTCGCAAGATCAAACATTCACAAAGACAGATGGAGGGGCAGCTAGCAGAAGCTCTCAATTTACTGGTAGGAGTTGTTTGTTTCTTATCTAATATGCTTAAAATTATATCTTGAAGTTTAATCTTTGGGGAACTGTTCTTGTGAGACTTGGATCTTATTGAATTTGATTGTTTAACAAGTGAAGATGAAATTTATAATGTTTTTTTAGTAGGTGATGGTGAATTGATATCTATAACAATGTAAGAGAAAAATTACTGCATTATTTTTGACAATCTACCATTGCTTCACATTAAAGAAGATTTTAGTTTTCATAATGGTTATGTTTTTTGGAGAATATTGAGTGTTGTAAACTGAAAAACATAAAAATATTGAGTCTTGTTGGTGGGGTTTCTACTTGAAATGTTATATGAGCTATCTCATGGATTAAATTTTATAACTCTTTGTAAAATGTCAATTCATCACTACCAAACTTGCGAGAAATACAAGAATAAAGCATGCATTTCATGATGTTTTCTTTCAAAGGAGGCTGAAAAGTTGAGGATGACGGAAGTAGTTTAGAAGAACAAAGACAATTATATTATAATTGTACTTTTATATAACATATCATCCAATAAATATTTTTTGTCATCGATGGCATACCATTACAGAGTTATCCATAACGATAGATGTATAGCTGTGTGTTATCAATCGTGATCTGCTTGGTACTTAGAAGACGTACATGATTTTTGTGTCGTGCAAGCAAATTATGTTAAGCCAGATACTACATTCAGCTAAAATATTACCAGTGGGAATTGATGAAAATTCAACTAGCACATAATTTTCAATTAGTTAGATATTTTTATTTGATAAATTTTTTAACTGTTTGGAGCATTTTAATACTGAAGTCAGCACTTTAATTTTTCCATCAGTGGCATTTCTACCTTGACTGTTCACTTAAGTACCTTGGTAGTTGTAAGACTTGGCTACGAATATCCACACAAGATCTAGAGGCCTAATAGAAAGCACAATAACAAGAGAGAATTTTGTTGTCGGGAAACTTGTACGTACGGGGCTGTTATGTTAATAAAGTTGTTAGCCTTGGTCCTTAGTGACCGAAAGGTAAACGGTTATGTCATGACGTTTTAGTCGTACCCCTTCGGGTAGTTTATGCATCCTCTTGGAGGACAGACATGTGATAGAATAATGATGTCATACTGGATGTACTTGATTACTATTAATGAAGCATATGGTAGTTCTCTGAATCTTGTGTATTCTTTATCTATTAACATTTCCTTCAGTATCATGTGTTAAACTTAGTTTGCCGTAGGCAACAAACATTTGGCGCCGTTGCCTTTAAAAGATTCTGGGCAATAGTAACGAAGCGTGAATGGCGGAAGGAAAACAATGGGTCAGCCAATAGAAAGCAACCAAGTAGAGGAGAAGCAGAACGGGGAACTCTTCGAGAACGTGCATTAACCAATCACTTCACCGCACTGCTACACGCATCCATCGAGACGCATGTCTGAAGGGAAGCCAAATGAGAGGACATATTGGAGGGTGCGGTGTGGGATGCGTGAAATGCGAAGTAGACCGCTTGTCTCATCTTCCTGGGTTATTGGCGCAAACCTTCCTGGCCTTTCAAAGACGGCGTGAGGTGCACCGAGAGACCAGACATCAACAAATTCTGAGTGATTATTACCGCCAGAGAGAGGAGGAAGAAAGAGATGAATCCCATCGGAAGGGAAACATGAAATAAACCTCGAGACGGGAGATTGAATAAAAAGAACACGTTATGACTATGTCCTAAGTGACATGTAATATGAAAAAAGTTTAAATAAATAAAGTGTTCTTTGATTTCTATCATGTGTTGTTACTTGTGGATAAATAAGGAAAATATTTATGCCAAATCAATCGAATAAGAATAGGAATACGAAAAAGGAAGTAGAGGAGTGGGAGGCTATTAGGAGAGCTGTGTTGTTGTAGCAACAGGCGGAGAGAAGGCAAAGATTCCAGAGGATCGCCGAAGGACGATCAGAGGAGGCTGAGGGTGAGGCCATCGGAAAAGGAATTGGGAGGATTCCGTCAAAGAATCTAGAAGTTTGCTTGGAAACCTAACCTTAACTCCACGTACGGAGGCAAGGGAGGCCCGAAGGAGGGAGAGAGAAGCCAAGGGTAGAGAAGCAGAGGATACTAGTGCCGCCATGAGTATTGAAGTGACCGAGGGGCACAGGGATCAAGGTAGCCTGCCAGACTTAGACACTCCCAGTGGTTCGGAGACACCAAGTGAAGGAGTATAGAACACTTCAAATAACAGGACACCATTGATGGTACCGACACAGTTTGCGGTGTCAACACACCTTGTGGTACCAAAACAACCAACCGTACCACCAACACAACCAACACCTACACCAGCTATCATGGCGGGGCAAAAGAAAAAACTACCCACATTCATGGGGGACGGGAAAGAAGATCCTGTACGACAGGTGTTGCAAGCCGAAATTCCCATAAGATTGAAAGACCTTGTTTCTATGCCACAATTGAGAACAACTCTATTAAATGTGACACCATGTCCGAAGGTGTCAAGTGGGTCAGAGGTGAAGGGAACCCACAGTGAAGGAGAAAATCCTCTCAAGAAGGAGAATCCTTGCGGGACAACGAAAGATCCCTTGTTACTCGCGGCAAACACTCGAAGACACTCAGCGGTGGTAGAAATGGGCATTCTGGGAACCATTTTGACAGACACCATGGTGGATGGAAGTTCCGGTGTCAACTTGCTTCCAGAGGAAACATGGCAGTGATTGGGACAACCTACATTGTGGCCACCAACGTTCCAACTCGTGGGTGCCGATGCAGGACCCTGATGGCACAACGGGTAATGATTGGGACACAAACCTTTGTTTTAGATTTCATGGTGATACCATTAAAAAGGAAAGGGTACGATGCTATCCTAGGGAGAGGTTGGTTGGTACAGGCGAAGGTGAACCACGATTGGAAGATGAACACTCTTTCAATGGAAAAAGCTGGTCGAAAATTCACAACCGACCTACGTACACAGATGGTGAGTGAGGACATTGCGTCATCATCCGAGTCTGAGCTGAGGAAGAAATGGGTGAAGGAAAGCGACGGATGGAACCAAACAAGGAAGGAATCTTGGAAATAGAGGGGTGTTCCGACGATGATATGGACTCATTGAATGGACTCTTCCATTGGCGAATGGAAGATTATGAACTGTTCCACTGCAACATGTTACAGGTGGACAAAGGAGAGGAAAAGCCTACCTTCCCTTCACAGTACAGAGAATATAAGGAGGGAGAGCTTCGCGTACTAGAAACCCCTGCACACCGATTTGACAAGGAGAAACCGATAAAAAATGAAAAGCCTTTAGTGAAGACCATGAACTTGGGAGACGAAACCAATCCGAAGAATATTTTTGTGGGTGATGACTGGAACCCCATCCTGAAGGCATCTGCATTTAAAATCTTTACGGAATAAAAAGATGTATTCGTCTGGACTTATAAGGATTTAAAGGGCGTACTGCCAAAAAGGGTCGAGGGTCGAGGGTCGAGGGTCCAAATTTGGTAACTTAGGTTTTCAGGCATTGTGTTGGCACATGCTCTTTCACCATGGAAACATCAAAGTCAGCCGGAAGTTTGGCTCCATTTTATGCTAACAAGAGAAAATATGGATTGGGTTCAGCCGTTAGTAGTGCATTCATGATTTTAATGATTCGTGGATTTTGGGATCCATCATCTATTTCCTCAAGAGTTAACTGTCTTTCAAGTTTCAACACTAGCTAGAGAAAATTTGTCACTTTGTGGTGGTAATGTGGCTCTCCTTTAGGGTGTTACATGTGAAGAAGACCCAAAACACATGTTGCTAGTGGGGTTGAGAGTGGGATCGTACATGGAATCCATTTGTCCTTTCTTGGTTAGAGACCTTGTGTGAACCATACAAGATTTGGACTTTCAAGTGTTGCTAATGAATGCTAAGGATGTGGTGGATGGATGAGTATGCTAAATGTCTGTACTTGTATTTTTCTTGATTTTTTGGGGTGCTTGATGCTACCTAATACAAATGATCTACTAAGCTGGACAAAGAATGCTAAGACCTGAAAAATAAATAAAGATCAAGGTGATGATTGATAGAATCAAACCCAAACTAGACTTGTGAGTTTTAGGCCCTACTGTTGGTATGATGTTGAAGAGTTGGGAGGTTTTAGACAAAACAATGAACAGTCAAGGTTTGATCGAAAATCTGATTGAATGATTGGATATGATAAGCTAATTTTGCTGGTTCTGATTTATGGAATGCCTAGTTGAGTCTAAGCATGCAAGTTTTTAAGCTAAATGTACTCAAAGGAATTACAAGATGTATGACACTAACTAGAATGCATTATCAAGTCTCTGATATCTGCAATTTGTCTGACAACAGGTCTGCTAACTCTGAAGCTCAAACTTTTAAGGGCGACACTAACTTTCTCAATCCTAAAGTAGATGCCTTATGGGATCTTACAGTTGCATAGCTCTCATTTTATTTTGTCAATTTTAGACTTTTTGGACTGCGTTTCGTGTTGAGTGAGATTTCAGTTTCTGATTTGTCAAGAAAACATGTCAAACAGTAAAGCACAATGGCTATTTTTGACTTTCAACTCTTGGGTAATAATTTTCAAGATATATTACTTTTATTTTCAGAAAAAATAAATTTATGAAAGGTGAATTTAATGTCGATTTTTGTTTTTTTGAATTTACCTTTTTGAACTTTATCAGAATTTTATTGTTGCCAAACTCAAACTTGAACTCAAACATTGTGACTTAGCTTACAAGTTCATTTTTGTGGGACTCCATATTGTGTTCATGTGTAGAACAACATATTGAAAGGCAGAGGGAAGATAGTTTGGGTGAAGAGAGCGGTGACTAAGTGAGAGATATAGAAATGTTCATGTGCAACCAGTACACCTCCCTTGCTTTCTTTAAGACCATTTTTTAGTATTTGCAGAACGAATTTCTCAAATCCATAGAAACTAGATATGCTAGCTATTTTATTCAAGTGGAGAGTCTCTTGCTTTCTTTAAGACTATATTTTAGTATTTTCAGGTGTTTCTCAGACCCATAGAAACTAGATATTCTAGCTATTTTATTTAGGTGGAGAGGATGCTTGAGGTGTAGGCTCCTTTATAATTAATGGTGGTTAATCTAGAGTGAGGTAGCTGGCTAGGAGTGAATCGAACTAAAGGACAAAATGTGAAGCAAAAGGTTCTTGATGATAGTTGGTGTTATGCTGGAAAAGCATTGTCCATATGTTTTTAAACTCTAGACATGGAAAAAAACATAGGGTTTCTGGTAAGTTTATTTAGCAGTGCAAACAAAAAATACATTGATTTATTAAAATTTAATGATAAAATAATGTTGATTTTTTATTTGAAAACTAGTGGTAAATTTTTGATTGCTAGATATTGTTTCGGGATTTTTGATAAATTCATTCTATTTTATGTTGCGTAATTACACAAATTTTTCTTATTAAGATCATGTTCTTGCTTTTGTCTGTAAGCAGAGAATGCTGGCTCAAATCTGACTGTAGAGGCATTGGAGAAAATGATGGAGGATCCGACAGTACAGAAAATGGTTTATCCGTAAGGAATTTACTCGAGGTCTTTTAATTTCTTCAATCAATAATTAGTAGGGCTTAAATGGTACTGCTAACATGTTTACTACTCTGGACTCTTTTCTTCACAGTGCATTTGCAGACAGTTTTTAATTTTTGAGATTGCATGTTTTTTCAGAACCACTGGCAAGATGTTTTGCAGGAAGATTACATTGCCATTTCTTCTAATGATGATGGTTATGATGATAATATGTGTATGTTTTGCTGAAATGTTTAAGATCTAATGTTTTTGGTGCAACTGATACTGTTGCAGGTATTTGCCCCCAGAAATGCAGAACCCAGATACTTTTAAATGTAAGCTGTTATTATGATGCTTTATTAATCTGGTTTGTCATAAAAATGTGTTTGGAACCTGCCTGAAATATTTTCTAATATGCAGAATTATTCTGATGGAATCTCATAAGTGTTGAACAATGTGTTTGTTGTCAAGTTGGTGAAGGCTTTAATGAGCACTTCTAATTACATTTTGAAAATCTAATGAGTTTGATATTTTCCTACAGGGATGATGCAGAATCCACAATACCGTCAACAACTTGAGGAAATGCTGTAATATATCCATTTGCCCCTCTAAATTTTTAAAATGAATGTGGATGGAAACTAGCCTGATACTTTGACGACAGTTCACATACTTTGTGATTTTCTATAGATATCTTGGTAATTCTGTGATTTTCTGTTGCTTATCAATCTACAACCTGCCATAGAGAATTACAGTAAATATTGACAGTGTATTGGTAACATCATCTATTTCATTATTGAAAATCTTGTTTATATAAATCTGTTTTGTGTCTTGTGGTAAATTTTTAAACCTGTTTTCATAATTCTTATGCCTCCTTAAATTGGGTTACTCCTGCATCAATCAAATTCTATATAAATACTTGTTTTAGGATTGTCTTTATTCATTCATAAGTGAGTGCGAATCTGCTTGTTGAAATCTTAAATTCTGCCAATGCCATTTTTCTCCTTTATTATACATCTTTAGTGACATCTGACTTTTAGATATGAGAGAGTTGCTTATTTGGTCCCTATAAGTCATGGGGTTAGGTATGATGGAAATTGTCATTGATGTCAAGATCCTACAGCATGATGTCAAGATCATAGAGAAGAACATTCAGCATTCATTCAGAGATAAGTATATCACAAAGGATATACACTTGAGATCACAATATATATATATTATAGATCGCAATATATATATATGAAAGCATACATTATAGAACAGATGAAGATATGTTATATGAAAGCATACATTATATGAAGATATTAATATACAGAGAACATATTAATATTAATATACAGAGAAGATATAATATACAGAGAACATAGAACAGAGAACATATTAATATACAGAGAAGATATATAATATCACAGCGATGTATTAAGATATTAATATTGTATCATTTGCAGCAAACAGGATACATACGATATTAATATACAGCGGTTATCGATGGCAGATGTTATAAATTTAGAGGTGTATGGTCAGCAATCAGCAAATCATATATGAATCAGTCTTGAACGGTAACAGCGTATATGATACGGATATGATATCAGATATATGATACGGTAACAGCATATATACGATAACAGCATATATGAACAGAAACGCATATGAAATGCATATATACGGATATGATTATATTATCGAAGAACAATGATTATCGAAGGATGAATGGATATATTATCGAAGACAATGGATATATATATATTATCGAAGACAATGGATATATTATCGAAGACAATGATTATATATATATTATCGAAGACACTTTTTCAATTTTAAATGTCATCTACAGCGGTCAAATATTCTATAGCGGCAGAGACAAGTGCAGCATCAAAGTGTATTATTGAAGGTAGTTTGATTTAATATTAAAAGTTCAAATAAACATTATCAAAAGTTTGAAATATTTGAGACTTGTCGGCATTGAGAAGATTAAAGTTTTGTTTTAAAAGGGGATATTAACTTATCTTTTAAAGTTAATAATATTTTATAAAAGACACCTTTTCGTTTTGAAAAGACATAACTCTTAAAAGGACATTTAATAAATATATATATATTTAGTTCTATTTTGAAAAAAAAAGAAAACAAGTCAGCATGTGAAAAAGAGAAAAGAAGAGCAGTGGAGAATAGAAAGATAGAGAAATTAAATGCTTATATATTCAGATTTTTATCTGACATATATATATTGAATATACAGTCATAAAGGCATATTTTGAAAATAAGAGGAAAGCTATTGGCTGACTTAGAGAGAGCAGATTGTGTCCATCATCAGTTGAATAAAGCAACAGTGTTCAGGTGGAAGAAAATTTTGAAAGCAGTGAGTTGGTGCTCAGAATTCAGTCAGGGGAGTTGGTGCTTCCAGTAGGTCGGTGCTTGCGAAGTGTGGGAGTTGGTGCTTCCAGTGAGTCGGTGCTCATAAATATAGGGGTTGGAGCCTCTAGTAGGTTGGAGCCTACAAAACATTGTAAAAAAAACAATATTATATAGAAGCAAAATATTTTGTGGTTTTCTCCCATATTGGGTTTCCACGTAAAATTTGTGTTCATTTGCATAATTGTTTATTTGAATGATTAAAGTTATCTTTGAATAAAAGTATTTAAATTTAAAAAGGTTATTATATTGATTCACCCCCCCCTCTCAGTATAATCGTGTGCTCTTCAAGGTACTGTTTGAACCAATTACCAATTCTGAATTGATTAATTTAATAAATAAATGCATTTATAAAATTATAAATGGTTGATTATTAATTGATTTGTTTATTTTTAATACACACATACATGAATATATTTAATACACACATACATATGAATATTTTTGATATTTTACATATTTACATTGTATGGCTATTTTGTCTGTGATCTTTCTTGAATTAGTATTTAGTCTATTAGATCATTATACCTAAGTTATTGGGTACTGCTGGGAAAGCGTGGGTCTTGGTACCGGTACACGGTTCGGTTATGACTTGGGTTCTTCTTGGGTGCTTGGGTTCTCTGTGGGTCCTTCTGTGAAGAACCTACAACAAATCCAAGCAACCAAGAAGTACCCGAGGGCTGTACCCAAGAAAATATACCAAAATATGTGCATACATATGAAATAAAATATGCATTACTTTTAAATTTTCATCATGTCTTTGTAGGAATATACCAAGTGAATATACACACAACTATCCTGAATGCCTTGTGACTAGGGACACACAACTAGGCGTAGATGGGACACTCACAACTAGCCAAAGATGATCAATGGGATTAGGCTTTATTATGTTATTATTTTTCATGAATAGGGACAAATCAATATTCATATCAGTTGTGGCATGAGCCCTCACTAGGCATATACAACGGTGTTTGGTTGGTTTGGGCCTTACCGAAAACCTTCTCCCTTGAATGACATAAGTATGGACTTCATCATTGTCATCTTAAGCTTTATAATTTTTTTCCTGTTTGAGTTTCTACCAAATTAATGACCCAGTCTCCAAGCTCATAGATAACTTTTAGTTTGGGAATTGTCCCCCATTCTCTTGTGGTTCATCGTTGTCTTACTGAATTCAGCTCATTTGGCTAGATTGATTTTAATGGTTATACAGACCACACGATGTTACATGAAGCTCACTGATGGTACAAGCCATATTTTTTTGGAACTGTCATGCCCCGCAACAAATCTGATCGCTGCACACAGAACTAGTGAGTAAGAGATTAAAAGGCAACACCCGTGTATTAATTAATGTTGGCATTCAAAATGTCTAATGAGAGGGTGCCAGCATATAGAAGAAATTAAATAAAATTGAAATACAAAAGGCAGTAAAAGGTTGTTACTCCTTTAAACATGAGTAGTTGTCTCCTTCAAATGCAAAAAGTTGTGAATCCCCCAATAATAAGATATAAATTGATAACATTTCCTCAAGGAGAGGACACCAATCAATCAATCCTCATTCAGCAATTTTTTGAAGAAATATTAGATATATATCCTAGTGGACTTCAACCAAGGAGGACGAAAACCC
This sequence comes from Chamaecyparis obtusa, assembly GCA_027943335.1. NCBI lineage: Eukaryota > Viridiplantae > Streptophyta > Pinopsida > Cupressales > Cupressaceae > Chamaecyparis > Chamaecyparis obtusa. The sequence continues at coordinate 180,399 of BSBK01009923.1, forward strand.
TCAAAGAGAAAATAAGAGTTTTTAAGGACAAAACCCTTAAAGTCTGTTTTGGTAAAATATTGAATAAATTGATGAAATGATCAAACGATCATTTAAAGAATTACAAAATTGATGTTTCTATAACAACACATTCGTAAAATAGAAACTATCTAATATTTACCTTAAGTTACAATATTGATCATTAAATAATAAATAAACAAGATATTATTCTAATACCCTCCTGTAATGGTGGCTTGTTAATGGGCCTAAGAGGGTTCAACCTCTAGATGTTATAAGGAATCAGTCTATTTGGCAACCCCCCAAAAAAGGATGGATCAAAATTAACTTCAACGGAGCGTCAAAAGGCAATCCGGGACGTTCAAGGGTAGGGTATGTGGCCAGGGACGATGGAGGAAATATTCTAGCATTAGGGGCAAAAAGGCTGGAGGATGGCTCAAATAACTCAGTGGAATGTCTGGCGGCTGCCAATGCCACATTGTTGGGGCGGAAGCTTGGAGGTAGGAGATTGCATTTGGAAGGTGATTCACAGTTAGTGGTCAATGGTATCATGAAAGGGGAGATGGACACATGGTACCTTAACAAACATATCAGAAGAATACAGGACTTGTTGGGAACATTCGAAGAATTCAGAGTTACACATGTTCGAAGAGAAGCCAATTCATTGGTAGATTTGCTATCCAATGTTGGGGTTAAAGGCTCATTGGAACAAAAGTTTGAATTGTTTGAAGATTTCACTAATTTATCAAGGGAAGATTTATTTGTTTTTTAATGAGACAATTATCATAAGTAGTGACATCTTAAGGGTGACGAAGTGTTTATGTAATTGGAGGTGTGTGAGATCATTACAACACTCTAAGAGAGTACACATATTAATGGATGTGGAGTAAAGGAATGACGGCAACAGATTTTCAGAGATTCGCATGAGTTGGGAAAGGTAAAGATTAATGACGGGGTCCTCATTTTTGGCAACTCGAGAATTTTGATGGTTTCTTTAAAGAGCCTCAATGACATGGAAGATGGGTGGAGTTCATTTGTGGTAATTTGTGTAAGGAGCTGGGTGATATTGCTTGGTCAGATATGGAGGCTAATTTTTCGATGTCTTCACCAGGGAAAACCCCGAGATTTAGAGGGGGTATTTTTGTCACGCGGATGAGGCACATTTTCAAGTTTGATTATTTGGACTTTTGGTCAGCCATTTGCAAGATGATGGGGGAAGAATTCTTGAATTCAGACTTCTACCGCACACAAATTTGGACATTTCATCCTTATTTGTTGCTCCGGCCTTAATGGTGGGATCTTCCAGGGAGGAGGTGTTGAAGGTTTCGCGACGGTGCCTGGAGCCGAAGTGGGCTGGTGGCCTCTTCCCAATTGTGGGAAGGGCGGAAATTGGGATTGGTATTCATAGGTATTCATATGGAACATGCCCATGGCGCTTGGTTGGGGGTGGAGATGAGGAACTGCAACCATTGGTTTTGTGGTCTTTGAACCACCCAATGGACAAGCATTTGCCACAGGTGAGGCAAGGATGGCAGGAGTTGCTTGTGTTTTTGCAAAAAATTGATGAGGAGAAAACAGAGGTGGTGGGAGAAAGGAAGTGGAAGAGGAAAACAACTCCTCGAAAGTCAACGGCCCCAGTGGGACTTGATGGAGTGTCTACAGTGTGGAGACAAGTTCAAGTTGGCGAGCGAGGTTTTGGAGGAGGGAGAGCTAGGCATGCTCCGGTGATAGGCGAAGCGGTTTGTGGAGAAGGAATAGGTGTTGATGTCAGTTTATTCCCTGATGCTCAGAGAAGGAAGGTGGTTGAGGATTTGGTGGCTAGTAGAAATGGTATGGGGGCTGGGGGCAGTGGTGTTTCAGAAAGAGCGTGTGGTGGTGATACTGTTTACAAAAGCTTTGTAGAAATTCCAAATTTTACCAGGGAAGACGCAACTCACTGGTTTGATTGATGCTTTCTGTTCCTAGCCTTCAGTTGTTACTTTTTTCCATGTTGCTTAAGATATCTTTTTCTATTGCATATTGTAAGAACTGAACATGTTTTGGAAATTGTTGAATCTTTGTCCCAGTAAGAGATCATGTGGGATTAGTATAAGGTTGAATGTTTTAGCAATGTATGGTTTATTGCTCGGGAGAGGCATCGATTGTATAAGCTTTTCTAAAAATCAATACAAATATAACTATTATCTATAAAAAAAAAATACCCTCCTGTAATGGTCAATCCATCAACTACACCAAGTTGCCCCCTAAATCTTACAAACTTGTCTGGGCTCAGAGACTTGGTGAGAATATTCATTGCCTGATCCTCAATTAGAACATACAACAGTTGAATTGATCTATCTTCAACTAGTTTTTGAATGAAGTGACAATGAAGCTCAACATGCTTGGTTCTCTCGTGGAAGACCGAATTCTTGGCCAATTTGAGTACCCCTTGTTGGCCACAATAAAAGAGAATAGGATTTGCTTGAGACATCCGCATGTTTGAAAGCATCCTCTGAAACCAAATTGCCTCACAAGCTACCTTAATTGTTCCTTGATACTCAGCTTCTATCGAGGAAAGAGCCATAGACTGTTGCTTCTTGCTAGTCCATGTGACTGCACCAGTATTAGAATATTGTAATGTTTCTTTGATAGTCATCTTAGTCTTTAGTTTATTAGGTAGTTTCTATTTTCATCTTTAGTTCGCGATTCTTTCTTTTAGAAACATCATCTTTGTAAATACAATATTGATTTACCGTAACATGGTATCAGAGCGGGTCGATGGGATTTCATAAAATTTGGCAATTTTTTAAAGAAAAAATCGAGCCTCTTCTGATCTAGAATTTTTTACTAGATATTTATTTTTCAATTTTTAAAAATAAAAATCTTTAGAGGTATTTTATAAAAATTGTGGTTCATCTTCAAAGATTTTTGATGAAAATCATGAGCTTGGTCGAGGATTTTGATCGTGTGATTTCTTGGTTTGGGCAAAAGTCTTTAATTCTCGAGGTTTGCATGTACTTGTATGTTTCTTGCACGTTGCTTGCATATGCTGTTTAACACATGAAGTCTCGTGTTTTGCTTCATGAAGGTTTGTTTGATGGGCTTTTATAATTTTTTCCCTTAAAAAACTTTTGATGGGTTTTCATAATTTTTTTCCCTTTAAAATATTTCTTGTAGGTTTTAATAATTTTGTCCCTTGAATTTTTTTTATTTTGAGTTATAATTTTTTCCTAAAAAATGAAGGGTTTCCTTCTGTCAAGGAGGGCTCTCTAGTTTCTAGAAAGGTTTTACTGTTTTTCCTTAATAAAGATTTTTTTGTATGTTGATCCACACCTTGAGTTTTGTGCCAGCTATCTGTTTGATTTTTTGATTTTATCCTCAAAAATTGTTTGTAGATTTTTGTAATTCGCAAAGTTGTGTGGGATTCTTTGTGGGTTTTTACCATTTCTTTATGAAAAAATGATGATTTGTAATCTTGGGTTTGGCAAAATGTCCTAAAAAATCGTGACTTTTTGCAGTGTCTTCTAGGGCATCGTGCTCTTCTACAAAAATTTGGAGCCTTTGTCAAAATTTCCTCAAAATCGTTACAGTTGTTCTCGGTGTGTCTCTAGCTATAGGGAGGGATAATTCTGTTATCCAACATTAGGTTGGACATTTTGTTATGATTTTTCGTTAGAATTTTTGCAGATTCTGAGAGGGTCAGTGGCAGACTCATCTTAGTGTCAAAGTCAATGGTAGGCTCTAGTCTTTTGTTGTAGAGCATTTTGAAGAAGGGGGCAGTCTTTTGTATTTTTTGTGGATGGATTTTGGCTACTCTTGGTCATTGACATTCTGGTGATCCAGGGAGCGCCTTAGCAACATTAGAATGTTCTGAAGAATTTATGACCACAAGGCATGTACAATCTTTTGTAGGATAGTTAAATGATGACCATTAAGGAAGGGTATTAAAATATTGAAATGTTTTTCAATAGTCATCTTAGTCTTTAGTTTATTAGGTAGTTTCTATTTTCGTCTTTAGTTCAACTACCCAAATTAGTAGCCTTCAAAGGCTGGGCCTTAGAATTCTGCACAAATGAGGAAATCATATAAGATAAGATGACAAGTGTCCTCGTTCTTCATCAAAGATGACATCACGACTGAAGATAAGATGATCAGTGTCTACATCAATCGGTCGGTAAGCCTTGTGGTTGTCACTGTACTCTATGAACATAAGTTTTTGAGTCTTGGAATCCAACTTGGAGCATTTGGCATCTGGAATCCAAACATATTCTAAAGAGCTAGAGACTTTCAGATGACTGATCCTTGGTTTGTGACTAGTCCAGGCTTCCTCAGGAGTCTTCCCCTTAACAACCTGTGCGGGAGTCTGATTAAGGAGATAGACTGCATTGAATACTACTTTTGCCCAAAATTTCTTAGGAACATTCTTGTGTCCCAACATTGACCTAGCCATTTCAGTTATAGTGCGGTTTCGATTCAACAACACTGTTCTGCTGAAGAGTGTAAGGTGTGCTTAACTGGCATTTGATGATGTGTGTATCACAGGAGTTGGAGAAAACAGTAGAACACAACTCCCCCCCATTATCTAACCTAAGAGTGACTATGGGACAGCCCGACTCTTTTTCTACTAAGACCTTAAACTTCTAAAATACAGTAAAGACATCAATCTAGTTTTTGTCTAAGAAAGTGCACCCACATTTTACAACTGAAATCATCAACAAAAAGCAAGAAATACCTTTGGCCAGTAACAAAAAGTGTATTCTGTGGGTTCCCAAATCAATAGATTGGAATGTTCTAAGAGTATGCCAAATTCTATTGTTAAACCCTCCAACTGGCATGGCCAACGAACAGGATTAACCAAATGGTGGTTAGAATCCTCTGCACTTCGGGCTCAGCAAGATCTAGGTGGGTACACCTTCTCACCAACCAAATCTTCTAGCTGATGCTTTTTATAGTAGATTAAATATCCTTCTTGTATCTTACTCCTAATCTCTATCTCAAAATGGCATGTACTCTTGAAATAGATTGATTCACTAACGGATTGCTTGATCTCCTAAGTTCTAGATTGTTTCTACGTCTACTTTAATTCTAATCTACACTTATCTTGATTCTTGCTTCTACTTTTGACTTTCAACTATCTCTTATTTATATCTTCTTACAACTTTCTAATTATAAAAGAGTGAATTGAGTTAAAAATGAAAGTTTACTGTGATTAGTGCCTTGTCCAAGGCTATAGAGTCAAGATTTTATCCTTCTTCTCTCCTATAATTCTAATTACTTGGCATATGAGTGTTTATACGGTATATAAACATGCAAATATGTAATTTTTACTTAAGTTCTTCAATAATCCATTCATTCCCCTTTAATTACCATGACTCACACTTATATGAATTTAATCCTCCGGTGCAAGAAACATACAAATGAAACACACAAAGTAGAAAAGGCTACTTGATAAGGTAGAAATATTGGTGATATTGTGACTCAAATAATTTAAAAGGAAGCAACTTGGAGACAACTAAGCAATATTTTCTTCAATAACTTCAACAAATAACTGAAAGTAGAGCAGACCGGATCTGCCGCCTTTGCACTTTGTTGGGGGCGGAAATAGAGACACACTTTATCTTCCGTTGCCCCATTTACTACGAGATCAGAGGAAGGTTCCACTGCTTGTTCAGAGAGTGTAGATCCTTTTCCTCCTTCATGTACGCCGATCAGGGGTGCCTTTCTCTTCATCTACAAGAGGCCATGCGGCTTCACGACCACACTCTACAGCTTCAGTTCTTGTCGAGTTAGACCTCCGATTAGCTTATCACATCCTTTTTCACTTTGGTGTCCCCAGCCCGGGGCACGAAGCGTCCTCTCGGTCCTCTTTCTTCTAGTCACACTAGGACTATGAGACCTCGTAGAGGCCATACTCGACAACAACACCCCACCTCCAGAGCTACTCAGAAACGGTCCAGGGCTCATTTTCGTCCCGGACCGTATCCTTTGGTTTTGGATTACTTCTCATCCGGAACGGGCCTCTAGTCATTCTTTCTGGCTCTTCTGCTAGTTCTTTTACTTTCTTGTTTGTTCTTTCCCTGAACACCATTTGGTGCTCCTGTTGTTGGCGGTTGCCTTGTTGTATGCTTTCAGTCCCTTAAACACTTTTGGTGGTCTCTAGTTGGACATTAATAATTTATCTTATCTTATCTTATCTTATCTTATCTATCATCTTCAGAACTGAATTAAGTACATATTGATCAACAAAGTTTGTTCTTCTATGTATTCTGTATTCTATATCTTATCTTCTATATATCCCTTTATTTCTCGGTCCTGGTCTCTCCTTTATACAAAATTAGGAGAGGCAACAAGCTTTAGACCGTTACAATGCATTGTTTTATAATCATTTTTAATTATTAACTTTTGTTAAGACATAAAACATAAAGAGAACAATAAAGCCACATAATATGAAAAGAGATCATGTCTCTCGAGCATCTCTAGGGGCTTCTTTATGTGCCTCTTCTTCAACAAGGTCTTCTCCTTCGGGGGCTCAAGATATTCATCCACCCATCGTGCAATTTGGAAATGTGTAAGCCAATGATAATTGTAGATGGCAAGCATGTGACTCAAGTGATCTTTCCATTTCCTGTCTGCAATGGCATGTGATTCCAATATAAATTTGGAGAATTTAGCATCCAATGCTACAATTCTATCTAGAAATATGTTGAAAAATTTGACATTGACATTCCTTTCTTCTTTTGAATGAGACATGATCCGGGGAACCACGTCCTTGTACTCAATTGCCCATTCTCCCAGTCCCTTCACTTGGCCTTCTTTATTAATGAGTTGGAGAATAGACCTGTGTTTAATTGTGTGGAAAGCGGAAACCTTTTCTTGTATCCTCTTTTCTTCTCCTGTGACATGTTTGAGTTCATCCACGATCATGCTAATCATTCTCTTAGTTTTTCCTATTGTAGGAGGTGCATCTGGATCCCTTTGAGCGACTTTGCATAACTGAGTAAAAGACTGGTAAGAAGGCTTCCACCTTTTCACAAAGCCTTCAAGGTTTGGCCTATTATCTTGAAATGTTTTTTGTATCCCCAATAGGGTGTTGTATCCTTTGTACACATCATCATATTTGCTAATAACTAAATCCACCCCATGAAGTAAAATATGCTCCATTGCATTGTATACCTGTGTGGGAATTTCTTGCACAAGCCCCTTATTGGCAGTTTTCAACCCTTTGATTTCCTGTTCATACTTGCTTTTCTCTTTTTTCCAATTCTCATCATCTCTATAAACATCCATAGGTTGAGGTGGAGCAACCTTATGCCATACAATGGCTTTGCTTTGATTGTCACTTAACTCTTTTAATTTCTTCTTCAAAGAAGCATTCTCAACATACATCTGTTCACAACTTTATTTAGTTCAATCTCCCTTTGCTCATTCTTGTTGTTGCATGTGTTTAACCTGGTCCCTGGTGAACATTGCTCGGTGCATAAGCTCAGTGGCTGCTACTAATGAGGAAGTATTCTACATGGTTTGTATTGTGGCTGTGCCATCTTCTCCTTTTACCATATCTAACATTGGGAACCTTTGAAACTTACCCATGTAAGCAACACCTTTGTTTTTGGGTTATACCCTGATCCACTTGTTTTCTCATCAGTGTCAAATTCTGCAACAAACATTGGATCATCCCGCTTTTTGATTTGATCAAGTAAAAACAAATTTTTTAAAGACAACCTGAGAACAATTAACATATCACTTTTTAGAACCATTTCTCTGGCATCTTCCAGAGTAATATTTATCTCATCCAACTTCATCTCTTTTAAGAGTTTGATTAATTATTTCCTCACGCCTTTCCTCGTCAACATCCATGAGGTTTACTTGTTTTCTTTCTTCAAACTCTTTCATTTTCATTTGAATCCAGAAATCTTTAAATTCTTGAGACTAAATAAATTTTTTATCCTCAAGAAACCTCAAAGTCATAACTTCTCTTTTATCAAAGAGATCAATGGGTTGCTCTCCCTCATGAAGCTGAGTTGTGTAGCCATAAATTTCTTCCTGATATTGTGGGAGAGATTGAGGCTTATCTACTTCCTCATCATTCTTCACTGAATTGAGCACACTTGCTGCCTCCTCAGTGTTAACCCACTTCATCTAAGTCATCAATAGTCACTACTTTCTTTTGTTTCTTCCGTGGAGGCGGATTAGGAATAGTCTCTAAATCAAATGAATCTTGAATGATTAGTTTCCTATGTTGCCAGTGTGGAGGCTTTACCTCTTGTGATGTGCTATTGACAGTCTTCCCATATAATCTGTCAAAATCAAGCAGACATGCCTCCATCCTCAGTACCTCGTTAGTTATATCATTATAGAAGAGAGACTCTCCTCTCTGCTTTCTCTCTTCTTCAATCTTCTTCAAGATGTTCCATTTTTCCATCTTTGCAAAATATCCTCTTTTGTGAGGCAATTTCTAGCTATGCCCTCTTGTATGTCTGCCCCGGAGGACGTGTTTGATATGGGAATGAATATGATTCTCAAGATCACACAATCTCTCCACTCCATCCTCCAATTAATAATTTTCTTTCAAATGCTTATGAACCTGCTCGATAGTATCATAACCAATAACAAGACCTGCAAATTTAGACACATGGGGTAAAAACGTCCCCTTCCTCCTTTTCTTCATAGATTCTCTTTCAAACCACAACATTTGCCACATAAATTCAAGAAATGTTATTCTTTCTGAAACAAAAATTGGCAACTTACGAGGGGCCTGTTGGCACCCATAAACTCTAATGATGGTGTGATTTCCCTTTAGAAACAAGTCTGCAAAGTTGTGTGTGTGGCCTTTCTGAGAGTTATACTCCACTGCCATTAACATACTCCTTACTTTGAGAGGTAACCACTCAGCTTGGTGATCAAGGGCTCTGAATATCCATATCACAAAAGAATCATGAAATATCCTATGATTGCAATCTTTACTGTCTTTATCCCATATGCGACACCATTGCTGAACAGGTAGTCTGCTACCTTGGCCATCTGTGGTAGTTAATTGCAAACTGTTTCTAAAAACATTACAATTCTGGAACAAGATTAAATGACACAGTAAGGAATAATGTTTGAACTCCCTTGTTTTATTCCGATTCACCAATTGGTTATGAATTAACCTTTCACTTTCAACTGCAATATCAAATTCCAAATTAACCTCTTGGTTCTGAATTCTTATTGCCATAAACATTAAGCTGATTGACATTGTACTTCTAGCTGAAGAGCACACGATTATACTGAGAGGGGGGGGTGAATCAGTATAATAACGATTTAAAACTTTATTCAAAGATTACTTCAAATTCACAAATGAACAATTATGCACATGAACACAAATTTTACGTGGAAACCCAATATGGGAGAAAACTCCCACACTTCGCAGGCACCGACCCACCGGAAGCACCAACTCCCACTGCTGTCTTCGTGAGCACCAACCCACTGCAAATAAATTTCTCCTCCACCTTGGCAATGTTGCTTTCTTCAACGGATAATGGATACCTTTTCTTTCATATCTTCTCTTCTTCAATCTATTATTATGCTGATCAAAAATAGTCACAATACAGATCACAGTCTCTTCATAAATCTGTCTATACAGGCCTTCATAAATCTGTTCATACAAGCCTTCATAAGTCTTCAATATAAATCTGCCTGATGTTTTCTTTAAGACTTCACTTTCTCTTCTCAAATCTGCACATGTTATCAAATCTGTAGTTATTTCTCTCTATAAAATTTTGTCATAGATGCTTATAGATCTGCATGTAATATCCCCTGATGGTTTATATGATATATCTCTATCACACTCACACACTTCTTGCTTATTCACATTCTCTCACTGCTCTTTTTATTTCATTACTTGCTGACTGCTCTTCTTTTATATCTTCGTTTTCTTATTTCATTCATTTTTTATTTCCACCAAGAGATTGGATATATATATATTCTCATATCCTATTGAAACATTATGTCCCTTAAAAATTATGACTTTTCAAATTAAAAAGAGGTGTCTCTTTAAAACAGATATTATTAAAGTATTATTATTTTTTATTTATTTCAAATCACTTCTTTAATATGAATAGAAGCGGCCCTTAGATACTCGTAATCTTTTGTTTATTAACAAATCAGTTTATATTTGTTAATCATCATAATCGCATCTTCATATTAAGTCACCGCAGATGCCATGTCATGGATTCGGGTCATAGATTAGGCTTTTGATCGCTGACTTTGTAAATGCTTACATCATTCATTCAGCACTGTATATAGTCATCACTTATATATCATCGCAAATAGTCTTTAAACAGAATCTTTACTATCACTCGCACCTTCTGGGAGTTTACGTGGCAAATTTAATTAGTATCTTTCTGTGCTAATGTTTCTTCCAATTTTTACAATTATCAAAACGTATATTATTGTTGTATATGTATGTTAATTGTCTCCTTTCTTTCGATATATAAATGAAATGGACCATCGCTGTTTGCCATCGATTACTTGTAAGATTGCCGTTAATGTATCTATTGTGCTGTATATGTTTATGTTCATCGCTGTAGCTGTATATGTAATATTCCGCTTCCTTGTAATACTCAGACCTTTACTGTTGGCGGTACCATCAAGTACCTCAGGTTAGTGCGCTGTCCCTTCGTTCGTTCTATTTTGTTCCTTAATCCTTGTCCGCATTATACGTTTGGTCTGTGGTCTTAATGTCTTGAATGTACCTTGTTATGCGCTGTCTCCTATATGATATGCATTGACTGTTATTTCTGTATCTGATTTGTCGCGTAACTGTTCTCCAATTCATTAGCGATCATCTCTTCTGCGCCATTTCATGCTTTGCTGGGAATATGTGGTGTTGTGCAATGTGGCTCGCTTTCATTCCAATATTAATATCTAATCCCTCTCATTTGATAATGCCTCATACTGATCAGATTTAATAATAATCATAACTGTGCTCCTCGTTGTGTCTACCATATGGGTTATATGCTTTGGGTCTGCGTTATATTTTTGGTGTGTTGACTGTATTATGGTTGCGTGTGGTCTTTTCCTTTGTCTGCATTCGTATTGTCCTTTTTTGCTGTTAAAATCTTCTCTCTGTATCTATCTTATCACCTCCCTTTCTTACTTATCTCTATCAATGATGAACTTCTTTTGCATCTGATATATTCTTTAGAACACTTGATAAAATATATAAAATGGCTTACCTCATCTAATGAAGCCTTTTCTTGTCTATGTCCATATATGTATGCCGTCTATATATACTGTCTCTGCATATTAAATATATATGTGTCTCTGTATATTAAATATATGTGTCTCTGCATATCTCTACATATATGTGTCTCTATAAATAGCAAATTTCTTCTCAACTTCTTATGGCTTCAATGCACATATCTAGAATGAATTGCTTGTTATCATATGTACATTTCTGATTATGTATGATCGTATATGTGTTGTGATATTATATGCTGTTGTATAATGCTGTTCACATTTCACATATGCTGTATACGTATAGATAATTGCTGTATGTGTGTTATACTGTACACTTGTCTTCAAAACCCTTGTTATATACATATGTAATGTATATGTCTTTATCACTGGTCATTATGTATTACTGTGTATGTTGAATATACTGAATATGCTGTATATCTCATATATCACCTTCATGTACCTTCGGATATGCCTGTTCGTATTCATTCATTACATATGCTTCTGATTTTGACATCAATGACAATATGTTCATCACTAGCATCATCTCCCAATAACTGACACATTCCATGATAAGGTTTTTGGAAAAATTCCATAAAATCCTGGGTAGAAAATGGTTCACTCTCCGTGATAGGCATTAGTCTATTCTTTTCCCCCCTTTTCCAAAAGTATGCTACTCTCTATCCAAATATCTTGACCGACCTCTCATAATTTAACCTAAATTGTTCTTAGTCAATTTTAGTGAGGGCTTGTCTGTTCAGGTCAAAACATTCTATTACGCAGAACTTGGTGACAACCAGTATTGGGTCCCCACTTATGCTCCTCACTGTACTGGTTTTAGGTTTGTAGTGCATTGCCAACACAGTAATCAATTTGACATCAATAAAAACATTTGGGACTATGCATTTTACTAAGTCAAGATTCCATGGATTTGTTTACGAAACTTTCTCATTATTGTTATTATAAAAATACCAGAACAGAGCTCTACCAGTATGTGGAATTTTTGTATCTCTACACCCTCCCCATACATCATGAAAAATTATCTTAGCGCTAGTGTCTTCCAACCTAGGAAATGCATCTAGCATAGCCTTTTGTAAGGGTCTTTTAATCAGTTCACTCTTGACCCCTGAACTCTCACCCATTTCTATCTTCTTGTGCATTTTTATAACCAAGAAATTCAGCTCAAGGAAGAAGTTTTGAGCTTACTGGTAATTCCTGCTGCAGGATTTGAGCACTTCTGATGTCGTTCGAGCTTCCTCACGCCTTGTTTTTACTCTAACTCCATTTTTTGGCTTAATGAATGAGTCTTGTCACATTCATCACACATATAAGGTTTTTTTTTGCTGTATTTAATTTACTCCTTATGGTCCCTTCGAAATTCAAGCTTAGCATAAGCACAATCATTTAATTCTATCTACATTTAATGCATGTCATCTCTGTGTGCATGCTCTGTTAGCTCATTAACTGCTTTAATCGAAACTTTTCGCCAATTCGCTAGGCCATAGTTTGCCTTTGGCGAAATAGCGTCTTTTCACCATTTTGCCACAATAGAAATCACCACTTGCGAAATAGCGATCATTTCGCTATTTTGTTACAATGAAAACTGCCCCTCGTGAAATAGCGAAATTTTGCCATTTCTCCACAATGTAACTTGCCTTTTGCGAAATAGCGATGAGTTTGCTATTTCACAGTTCACTATTTAGGACTCAGCGAAATAGCAACAAGTTCAATGAAATAGGGTTAAAAGAGGGTTTGTTTAGCAATTTTATGTGATTTATGAAACGTATTACAATGGTATTCATGGGTGATTATGTAAAGGAAACTTCAGTAGCTTCAACCTATGGAAGATCAAATATGAAAACTTGGTGATGACTTGTGGAAGAGGACAATAGGAAAACTAAATTCAAAACCTTTTAGCGTTATCTTATTCTCAGGGAACACTAAATTTTGCCTAAATTTATGGTTCCAACATATTCATTGGACAACATACGTTAGCGTGAACCAATTGTGATACCTTTGAGGCTCAATATGAGTCACCATCCTTGAATGGTGTCCTGTGCTGCTTGCTAGCCTAACAAGCTCCACAAACTTGGTGATTCTGAGTCTAAATCTTAGGTAAGCCAAGAACTAGATCCTCTTGAACAAGCTGAGAAAGATAGTGAATGTTTAGGTGACAATACCATTAATGCCGGAGATTGTTGATGGAAGATGATTTGGTTGCAAAGGCATGCTCAAGAGAATCACCTGTATCCACATGTCTGTACAGACCATGATCCTCTATTGCAACAACCACAGTAGTCTGAGTTGCACGATCAACAATCGAACACTTGTGTGAATTGAATACCACATCAAGCTGAGGAGAATGTCGCATAATCTGGCTCATGGAGAGAAGGTTTAGTTCCATACCACAAACATATTATACATTGAGGAATATGAGATTCCTCCCACTAGACTGTATCTGTACGTTACCCTTGCCGACACTAGTGTACTCTTCTCCTCCAAAAATAACTGAATTGGTGAAAGGTGAGAAGTCTGTGAACCAATCACATGGATGAGTGAAGTATCGAGAAGCACTAGAGTCGATGTACCAATTAGAAGATTTCACATGATCTGTGTAGGGTGTTTCACCATGAAAACATAAAATGCAGATTCTTTTTGCTCTGAGTGCTCTACAACATTGGCCTTAGGTTGAGACCCTCCTTGCTTCTGCTGTTCGGAAGCAATCCGACTCCAACAGTCCTTGATCAAGTGACTAAATTTGTGGTAGTAGTTACATTGAACTTTCTTCTTCTTCAAGCTATCCTAAGATTGTCCGGGGCCTTTTTGCTAAGATGATTGAGATTTGCCCTTATCCTTGTGAAAGGATTTGGCTGCGAAGGCTTTCTCTGAAGAGGGCGAAGTGGCATTGCTACCAAACTATTGTTTCTAGAAGTCCTATTGTAGAAGTTTGGTGCAAATGTCTGGAAACTTTAATTCAACAGCCATCACATCAATGTTGAGTGTTTCGATGAAGTGCTCATAGGATTTAGGTACTCTTTAGGGTTATTACTACCATTTATCGACCAATGACTTCTAGCTGATCTTAAATGTCCTTAATCTTCATCAAATGCTCTTGTAAGGACATAGGCTCATCCATCATGATAGAAAATAGCTGGTTCTTTAGGAAGAACGCACAACTCTTATCTGATGTTTCATGGAGATCCTTCATAATAGCCCAGATCTCTGCAGATGTCTTGTTGGATGGCACTTGTGGCAGCTGATCATCAGTGATTGAACGTTTGATAAGCATGACTGCTTCTCAGTTGCGCTTGTCAAACTTATCCTGATCTTGTCTAGGTCTGGTAGGACGAGTCTCTTTACACAAAACAAACTCATCAAGGCGACAATACTCGAAGATAGTCATGATCCGTTACTTCCATAAGTTGTAATTTTTGCCGTTGAATCACTGACTGCCTTCCGTCATTATGTTGGTCAAAGACGCCATTGTGCACCCTTTTCAAGGCACAAAAATGAGAAGTTTTGAAGAGGCGAGAAACTGATTACAAAATCTAAGGCACAGATCCCAATGCAAAAACAGAGGTGGATGTAGGTACAGATTTTAAGAAGTACAAAGTACAACTGACACAAATCCCAAGGTACAAATTTTTGGCAAACTTGAAAATTCTTGATGAAGACCCAAAAATCTTCATAAAAAACTCAAAGAATCTTTAGGTCAAAATTTATTCCGACTAAAAAATCAAAGGATTTTTCAAAAATCCTAGCTGGTTGAAAGTCAAAATCCTAGTCACAACTGTGTCCAACATACATGATGTGCAGACAAAAAACTCCCATCACCAGTCTTAGGTATGAAAACATAGCTTGAAAAGAAGGCTGTGAGTGTAGAAAATGCTGATATCATAGTATTTACCTTATTGATGTTGTTACAGGTCTGTATGGTACTGCTAGGATATGAAATCCCTGTAAACAGATTTAGTAGCAGGACTAATGTTGCTGAATGAAGGCCTTTTGGTTTAGAGAGAGTTAAGCCCTACTAGACACTTAATGTTATTGAGATCTCAGTCCATACAGGTAATATTGTATAACTGTATGGTACATCTAGCTAATGGAAAACCTCACTTCTAATGTTGGAGGTTAATTATATGTTCAACCCAGATATGCTAATTTTGCACAGCAGCAAGTATATCAGCAATAAATGATCATAAATGCAGAAATTAAATGAGCAATTTTAACACAAAATGTAAATGCATACCTTTTTTCTCAATATTAACAGATATTAGGACCAGTTTAAGAGTGGAAATTCAAAAATATACTTCAAAAGTTACCTTCAAAATGCTCATGTAATCTGTCTGTACAGCTACTGTCACTTTTACATTAACAGATTTTTTGACCAGGGAAGAGGGGAAAATACACATCAAAAGGTAACTTTAGGATGCTCATGCCATCAGTCTGTACACCTGCTATCACATGTCTGTACAATATAGCTTAAAGAGGGAAACCTTAACTCGACCAAGTTTGGCGTCAGGACAGTTGCTTTCATAAGAGAACTAAGCACTGATAGCATTTTTCATGTTACTGATATTGTCAGTCTAGTGGCTGATATCACATCCATGTACGGAATACCTAGAGCAAAGAATCATGACTTTTTCCTGCTGAAGGTTGATGGTTCAACCCAGCTGCATGTAGTCAAAATAGCAATTGTTGCTGGATGCTAATCAGGGAAAGCTGCATGTTTTCTATGCTTTTGTCATTTTGTAGCTGAACATTGTAGCCTTTGGGCATTTTTTTGTAACTTTATGTAATATATATGCGCAATGACAATGAAAGCTATTAAATTTTGTCAATTCAAGTCTAATTTTTTGTATCAAGCTTTTATATACAATGAATGCTTTATCAATGTTATCATTTGAATATTTGAAATTTCCTTATATTTTAAAAATTTCCCTATTTTTTTAACAACTATCCCCTGCTGTCCCTAAAAAAGTGGCAGCCCAGAAAACCCGCCCTGGAAAGAAAACCCCATCCCCTGTTGTCTCCATCCTAGAAACTTGTGGGACCATAGCTCTATCGTACTGACAAACTTAACAACTCAATTATTTATTATACGGACACCAAGTGTAGTCTATAAAATTTGGTTTAATACATATTCTGTAAGATGCTGTATTATTAAAAATACATTCTCTGTCTAATGCTATGTTGGCCAGGAGATAAAAATAGGTTTTTCCTTCTCAAAATTTTGGATTTTTTTTTGAAGAAACTTGAATATGATATTAAAAAAAGTAGTGTCAGATAAGATTGAAACTGCAAGTGACAATACCGTCTATTCCTTCACTGTTTGATTCATACTGAACTTTCTATTTCCAGTCTCAGGCTGTTCTCCATTAGTTTGAACATAATTCATTACTTCCGTCTGCACTACATATCTACCTGGAGACATAATATTGGATGCTGGAATCTGTTGGCATAGGTCTTTACCAATGTAGCATATATTTCTGAATAGTGTTGGCTCAGGGTGTCAAAATCTAGTAGGATGTATCACCATCTCTATTTCCTTTTAATAATTATTCATATTTCTCTAGTGACCCAATTTCAAGAAGGGAACATCAATGAACATCAAAGGAATTCTATTTATGAAGGGTTTATTGATGTTAATGCTCCATATAACTCCTTATTTGCCTATTAGTGTCTTCCACAAATGTACCCCTAAAGTTATTAGCAACAGCAATTATTATTTCATTGTCTATTTTGTTTTGAATCTCTGGGGGTGGGAGGGCCCCTACAACAGCATCTGTCTATCTGCAAACATTGATGACTGTCTTGGTATCATATTCATGCAGGTATAGAAAGAAAACTGTTTACAGTAAGGTCTTGCAACAGTTATTTCTGATTCACTTACTATTCTAAAAAAAATAAAATTCCTTCTTTAACTTTACTAAGCCCAAAACATTTTGCACTGTAATGATTTTTGGTAGCCTTGAAAATTTTGTGTTTCACTCTTTCACATATTTGCCTATTTTCAGCATGTTACCCTGTTTTTCAAACATGGCCCAACAATTTTTCAAATCAAATATACATGCTCTTTCTCTCTACGAGCCAATTAACAGAAGTCAACATCTTAAATCCATCAATGTCCCGTCTTTCAAATCCTCATAGTTTTGGTTACCATTTTATAAATGCATGAATATTCCTCCCTTCTATGTGTCTGGTGACGTTAATGAGGAATGCAAAACCATGATTAAGAGTTGTCATTTGAAGAATTGTTATGATCCTATTGCAATCAAGCTCTCTAAATCTACCAAGCATTCAAATTATTAAATTGGGTTGTGGAAAGGATTTGAAAAAGAGATAAAGAAACTTTGCTAAGAGCTA
Source organism: Chamaecyparis obtusa (assembly GCA_027943335.1). Lineage (NCBI taxonomy): Eukaryota > Viridiplantae > Streptophyta > Pinopsida > Cupressales > Cupressaceae > Chamaecyparis > Chamaecyparis obtusa. The sequence continues at coordinate 197,958 of BSBK01009923.1, forward strand.
TTGGCCTTTACATGTAGTTGTGAAAGTGTTTGAAGATGCTGATACATTTGGAAAGAATTAGGAACTCTAATTCACTTATCGATGACTTATAAAAGTTGGTCAAATTGCCGATGCATTTATAGTGCAAGAATTAGTTTTCACTCATCAGCATGCTCTACAACTTGGGCCACTTAATTAAACTGCAGATGTATTACATCTCAAAGGAGAAAATAATTTGTTACAATCCATCCATTGGAGATCTGAGAAAGTTTTCAAAGTTTATCAAAACACTGATATTCTCAAGCAACTACTTGATTGGCAATTTCAACAAGTTTAACAAATACTTGATGTGAATGAATACAGTCTTTGGCAATAAAAGTCCATCTGCAAGTTGTTGCATTTCAAAAAGCTATCGAGTGGCAAGAAGTTGCCCACCTTAATGGATAGTCATGTTAAGGAATTATAAATCAGGAGATAAGATATATATACTGAATGTATGCAGTAGAATACAATTGCCTTGGTTATTGATTGATTCTACAAAATACAATAACTATATATATTGAATCTAAAGGATGTCAATATGAACAGTCATGACTTATCATATATGATAAGCCATGACTATTCGTATTAACAAATCATATTAACATAAGATTAACGTTTTGTTTCCAGCGCAAATATATTGCATATCAAACGGCGACATGAGTAATGAATATGACAGTCATGATACTATCGTGACTGTCATATACGAACAGTCCGATAGTATCGTGACTGTTTGTATATGCCAGTCACGATACGTATACGTGACTTCCTTAGCATATGCCAGTCACGATACATACGTGACTTCCTAACCATTAATCATGTTTGACTTAAAGAGTCAATTCAATAACATCGTTACATATTAATTATTATATGGTATATATATATATAATGATTGTCTCGTCGATTATTAAACACAAACACACAATACTTTAACACTCCCTCTTGAGAGAGAGTTTAATAGAATTTGTAGAACTTTTCATATCATGATATTTGGCCCAATCCAAGACACTTACAGAATGTCAATCATGATGAGTTATTACATAGTAACAATGTAAATGTTAAGATGTTTGGTCTTATCCGGGACAAACCCTTTTCGGGAGTCTATCCTAACAATTTTATTACCCAACAAGTAATAACATAAGCAACAAGATGTCTGGTCCTATCCGGGACAAACCCTTATGGGAGTCGATCTTGAAGCTTGGTTACTATAGTCAAGATCGTCACCTTGACATAGTAACCTATATACACAGAAGATTGTCATCTTCACAATTTTGAAATATTTCAATATTTTATTCATGAATAAAAAATGTACATTAATAATTACATTCAGATTTTGATCAAACCAATTTTCTTTCTGAAGAAATCTGTCTTTACTTTTGCAAGAGGTTTAGTAAAGATATCTGCATTTTGTTCTTCGGTACTGATATATACCAGTTTAATGATCTTCTTGTCTACCATATCCCTCACATAGTGATATGGGATCTCTATGTGTTTTGACCGATTGTAAAAAACAGGATTTATAGAGAGCTTGATACAACTCTGATTATCACAATGAATAATAGTAGGTACGAAAGATTTGCCAAATAGGTCAAAAAGTAATTTTCTTAACCATACTGCTTCTCGAGCTCCCATGGATGCAGCCATGTACTCAGCCTCTGTTGAACTCAGAGCAACTGCAGATTGTTTCCGACTAAACCAAGAAATTACTGCAGATCCTAAACTGAAGCAAACTCTTGTGGTACTCTTACGATCTGAGGAACTTCCTGCCCAATCTGAATCTGAATAACCTTGAAGTTGGATTTCAGTCTTGTCATATTTTAGCCCAAGTTCACTTGTTCCTTTTAGATATCTCAAAGTGTGTTTAGCTGCCATTAGGTGTAACTGCTTAGGTTCATACATGAAGTGGCTTAGTACATTGGTGGCATAGCAGATGTCAGGACGTGTGTTTACCAGAAACATGAGAGATCCAACTATTTGTCTGTAAAGCTCTGAATTTTCTACAAGTTCTGAATTTTCTACTTCATCTTTTAACTTGTGAAGGTTTGTCTCCATGGGTGTAGCTAAAGGTTTACAATCCGTCATACCAAATCTGTTCAGAATGTCAGAAATGTATTTCTTTTGACTTAGAAGAATGTGATCTTTCTTTTGAATAACTTCAAGACCTAAGAAATAGTGAAGTAGGCCCATATCCTTCATGTCAAATTCAGCTACTAGATCCTTTTTACATTTATCAATAAGATAGTCTTCTCCTGTAATGAGTAAGTCATCGACATAGACAACTAGAATTATCATGCCACCTTTTTCATTTTTGAAATATATATTAGGGTCTGCAGTATTCTTAGAGTACCCTAATTTGCTCAAGTATTGATCGATTCTTTCGTACCATGCCCTAGGAGCCTACTTAAGTCCATAGAGTGCTTTCTTGAACTTGCATACGTGTTTATCTTTGTCATGTGTGAAGAATCCTTCCGGTTGTTCAATGTAAACTTCTTCCTCAATTTTACCATTTAGAAATGCAATTTAGCATCCATCTGATGTACTTTCCATCCTTTAGAGGCTGTAATGGCAAGTATGGTTCTGATAGATGTGTATCGTGCTACTGTAGCAAAAGTTTCTTCGCAGTCAATGCCTGCCTTCTGTGAAAAACCTCTTGCAACAAACCGAGCTTTGCGTTTATCAATACTCCCATCTGGTGCATATTTGATTTTGAATAGCCATTTTGATGATACAACTGACTTATGTTTAGGTCTAGGAACAATATCCCATACATCATTTTTTAAAATGGACTGATATTCGTCAACCATTGCTTCCCTCCAGGCTTGATCTAATAAGGCTTTCTCAACACTAACAGGTTCAGATTTTGAGAGTTCAGTTAGAAGAGCAGTGTAACATTTTTGTGTTCTAGTTCTTTTGTTCTCTCTGGAAATTTGTGCTGGTTCCACATTGTTCTCCTCAAGCATTTTTTTGGCTGATAATGGTCTCTTTTTATTATTTTCATTATTTGAGCAAGAAGGTTCAAAGTTAGGGATTGTTTCTTCATTATTTATAGGTGCTGAATCCATGTTTTTATTGTTATCCTCCCTCTCATTCTCAATTGACGGATCTCTATCAAAATCTATAGAAATATTATCTTCATTTTCTGTAGATAAGAAGTTTTCTTCAAATTTAACATCTCTGCTTATTTCAAGTGATTTCTGACCAGGTATATGTATACGGTATCCTTTAGAGTCGTCACTGTAGCCTAGAAAAATTCCTTTCTTGCTAGAAGGTTCTAATTTCGTCCTTTTTTCTTTTGGTACATGTATATATACAGGACAGCCAAACACCCTTAAGTGACTTAAGTCAGGTTTAACTCCTGTGAATACTTCTTTTGGTGTGGTGTTTTCTAGTATAGCATGAGGAAATCTGTTTTGAATATAAACTGCAGTGTTAGCAGCTTCTACCCAATATGATATGTGAATATTTTGATCATGCATCATGGCCTTTGCTGCTTCGATGATGGCCCTATTCTTTCTTTCTACTACTCCATTTTGTTGAGGATTATAAGGTACAATATACTCCCTCTTAATCCCAACAGGTTTACAATAGTTTTTGAAATTATCAGAGGTGAATTCCCCACCATTGTTTGATTTAAGAATTTTAATTTTCTTATAGGTTTGGTTTTCTACTAGTGCTTTGAGTTTTTGAAATTTGGCTAGAATCTCACTTGACTCTTTAAGTTTTAAAAAATATATCCATGATTTCCTTGAATAGTCATCCACAAAGATTAAGTAATATAGGGCACCGAAGAAGGAAGGGGTAGACATAGGGCCAGACACATCAGTATGGATGAATTCTAGAATGTTATTAGACTTATGTTCACTGGTGGGAAAAGATCCTTTAATGTTCTTCCCTAAAGCACATCCCTTACAAATGCTAGAGTGATCAGATTTCAGGGAAGGTATGCCAGAGGTGATCTTAGATAATGTTGGAAGGGCACTATATCTAATATGACCTAGTCTTTTGTGCCAAATCTCATTATCCTGTTGAACATTGTGATTTAGGGCTACCTTTTGTTCATTACATAGCTTGTACAAACTACCATCTCTGTACCCTATATGAATGGCATTTTTTATATTAGAATTTTTAGTGCAGAGAAGGAATTTGTCTTCATTGAATGTTACCCTGTATCTTTGATCAGCTAGTCCAGAAATAGAGATTAAATTTCTCTTTATTCGTGGTACATACAAAACTTCTTTCAACTGTAGGGTTACTCCATCTCTTATCTTTAACAAACAGGTCCCAATTCCTTTTACCAGATAAGAGGAGTTGTCACCAATAGTTACTTCTTCTGATGAGTTTCCTGAGAAGGTTTTGAATTGATCTTTGAATCCAGTGATGTGTCTGGATGCAACACTATCTATTATCCACGTACTTCTGTTAGAATTTAATTCACTTGCTAAGGCCAAGAAAAAGAGTGAATTTTCAGGTCTTTTCACTTCCGCTAGGGCTGCTTGTATTTTTTGTTTTTCACGGCAATATTTGTGAATATGTCCATATTTGTCGCATTTGTAACATTTTACCATGGAAAAATCCTTTTTATTGAATTGTTTCCCATTGTTTGGTTGTTTGAATTTTCTCTTCCTTTTTCTGAGATGTTTTCTTGTTGCTTTTAATGTGGGGAGCTTGTAATTCATTTCCATTACTAGACCCCATTCCTCTGGAAGCTAGCTTGGATTCCTCTTGAGTACAATCGTTCATTAGTTGCTCGAATTTAGGTAAAGGTGGTCTGGTGCTTATACATTGAATGAAGGTTTCCCATGAAGTGGGTAAACCTTTGAGAGCAATTAGAGTGAGTTCAGTGTCTTCTATTGTATTTCCAATGCAAAGAAGTTGGTCTCTTATTTCAGAGATTCTCAAGAAGTAAGAAGTGATTGTTTCTTCTTTGTTCATTTTCATATTTAGAAGTTGATTTTTCAAAGTTAAAATTCTACTGGCATTATTGATCTCAAATGTATCTTGAATTATTTTAAACATTTCAAAAGCACTGGTAATTCTAGATATGCTAGGAAGAATTGAGTCTTTCACAGAGTCAATTATTAGTTTTCTGGCTTTATTGTTTCTCCTTTTCCATGTTGTCTTCTCTGTTTCATCTTCGGGTATTTTAATATCTGTCTCTATATACTCCTCTAACTCAAGTTCCATAAGAAGAGGATTAAGTCAAGTTCTCCATGATATAAAATTTGAAGGACCTTCTAACCTATCTTCCATTCTCATGCAATGAGCCATTTCTAAAAATTTAAACTCAACAATTTTGTTTAAGAATATGCTCAACTATAGATTATATAGGTTTTGAATTTATCTCCTTTTAATGACTTGGCTCTGATACCATGTTAAGGAATTATAAATCAGGAGATAAGATATATATACTGATTGTATGCAGTAGAATACAATTGCCTTGGTTATTGATTGATTCTACAAAATACAATAACTATATATCATCATCGGGTTCCATCCCTCCTCTGTCCAAGTCATCTCCTTCCGACTACGAATTTGGTGCCAATTCCTAACTTACTGTCTGATTCCGGAGATCAATCATGTATTTCTTTCCCTCACTTTCAATGGTGAGTGTATTCTTCTTGCTATTGTGATTAGCTTTTGTCGTAATGAGCTAGCCTCTGCCCAGGAGGGCATCGTATCACTTCTTGAGAGAGATGACTACAAAGTCGAGAAGGAACTGTTGTGTCCCAATGACCACCTTTTTCCCCATCAAGGCTGCAATAGGTTTGAATCCATGCTGGTTTGCTCCTACGAGGTGGAATGTTGGCGGCCAGAGAGTTGGCTTGCCTAGGGCCTTCCATGTTTCTTCTGGTAGTACGTTCACTCCCGACCCCCAGTCTGCAGAGGTGTTTGTTAATTTGTAACCCATGATTTCCATTTCTACTACTGCGGGTGTCCTTCCAACTACTGTCAGCAACATAGGGTCAGTGGTGGTCTTGGAGGGGTGGTTCTCTTCTTCACTCGTACCATTCTTCGTCCTGCCTTCTAGCATTCCTTCATTTCGGGAGGTTTGTCTCGTGCTTTGTTGCTAGACACCTTATTGATGGCTACCCTCAACTGTGGCAATGTTTCTAGCAGGTCTGTCATCTGTACCGGTACGGTGGCTTGCAACATCTATTCTATGATATTTGCCTCCGATGTTGACCGTACAAGTGTACTCGTATTGCTTTGTGAGAGGTGTTTCTCTTCTTCCATCGCCTGTTCCACCTTCGCTCTCGCTTCCTTCAACTTCTCCTTCTCTGTACTGGCATTTGGGTACCTGAGTTTTCTTGTTTGTGATCTGGTGATGGCAAGGACCTCCCCCTTCGGGTGTGTGACTTTTATCATGTTTACTCCCTTTTATCTTAGGCAATTGGCATGCTCATGGTTGCCTAGTCTGCACCATTTACATAGCTTGCTTCCACCTTGTTCGTTGCTTTGACAGTCGCGCGCGAAGTGCCATTCATTGCACCTTTGACACTATATCATGGGCCGCTCTTTTGTGTCGTACTGAATGCGGCTTCGTGGTGTATTGTTGTTACTGTTATTATTTCCTCGTCCATTGTTACAGTACCCACCAGGCAAAGCATTATAATTTGTTTGTTGTGGTGGTGTGGTAGGCAGAGTTGCTTGCTCTCCTTGGGTAAAGAGCGCTTGTGTGCTCCTTACTTTTAGGTTTTACAGGCACTCCTTAATGGAGTGTCCAATACTTGGCAGATGTTGCAGAATAGCTTCTTGGGACAGTTAGCCTTGGTGTGCCCTTCGTTCTTACACTCGGTACACCATAGTTCCTTGCCTTTGCCTTCCTTGGCAGTTTCCTTTTCTTCTCACATTTCCTTCATCATCCTCATCATGTCCTTCCGAAGTGCTTGTTTCATGTGGGATTCCCCTTCGCTCTTGCCATCTGTACTATCATCGTCACTAGTTTGTTTCTTTCCTTTTGATGTCTTGTTTTCACTTTCAATGTTCATTGCTCGATTGTAGGCCTCTGTGTACGAGGATGGCGGTACCACCTTTATTTTCTTTCGGAGGGAGGGGTTCAGCCCTTCGATGAACCACCTTTTCTTCAAGCCATCCGTTGGTTGGTTGTCTAACTTGCTGATGAGTTCTTTCACCCTGCGATAGTAGGGCTGTACAATCTCATTTTTCCTTTTCTTTGTGTTGTAGATTTCTGCTACCACTTCGTCATCGTCACGGAGCAATCTGAACTACTCTTGGAATGCTTTTTTTAGGTCATCCCAAGTCGCCTTGTCCCCTGTTGGTAGGTCTGTGTACCAATCAGTTGCAATCCCTTGTGGTGTGGTAGGAAAAGCCTTCAACCAGTAGTCATGGTCATCCTGACCATTTGCTTCCCATATCATTACACATATTTTACAGTGGCGGATTAGATCTTCCGATCCGTCCCCACTAAACTTGGGCAGTTTCTGCTTGTCCGGGGGGTTTTTCATTTGCCATGTATGGTAGGTACTGTGTACGTTATTAGACGTCGGTGGGTTGGTTCCTCCTCCGCGTCCCTGTGCGTCTTCTACACCAACTATGCATGAGTCTTCTACCCCTCCACCTCTATTGTTCACGTCTTGTTTGCCTCCTTCGTAGTGGTACCAATATTCTCTTCTCCCTAGAGTCTTTGGTTTTGTTCTCCCTATTCTTGATCCCTTCAAGATAATGAGATTGTTAATGCCCCGCAAGGTACTCTCAAATAAATCCGCTACCTCCCCTTCGAGATTTCCCTCTTGGCTATTGTCCTCTTCAGAATGTACGGATGGTTCGATTGGTACCGAGTCACCACCTTCCCAATTGTTGGTGTCAGATCCTTCATGTGCCCAGGAATTGCTTGGGAGTGGTAGTTCTCTGGCAATCTCTTCCCACTCCTATCTTGACAGTTGTATTCCGCTGTCCTGTGCCCATGGTGGGGGACCAACAGACTGTTTCACTAGTTGTTGTAGCCGTTGGCATCTCTCAGCGTGCTCTTGGATACGCAAAGAGCTCCGTACAACAATCTCGACTTCCTTCTCTCCTATCTCCGCCTTTGTGCATTTCCTTCTGTCCTTGTTTGGTAGGTTAGGCGTTAATTGTCGGAGTTACTTACGCTTGCTAGTATCACGTGGTTCCTCCTCCCTCCGGTTCCTCTCTTCGTATCATTGCAATATTTGTTGTCTCCACTGCTCCCTTTCTTGTGCCTCACGTTGATCTTGGAGTTCCAACAATGCTTGGGCCAACAATCTTGGAAGGCTACCCAAAAGATCATACACAGGACCGCTCACCGTGAGTTTGGCGCGTACCGTAGTAGTTGAGATTGCTCTCTCTTGAGCCTTCCACTGGACGTACTCGTCAACTGACACGTCCCACACGTGAACCAAGTTCTGTGTTAACTGGTCCTCTCGGGTTACTTTGGTATTGTCTTCATCATCATTGTTAGTTACCAGGACTTGTTGGTCAAAGGTACAATCTATTATGCTGCCATCTTGCCAATCCTACTTCCCTCAACTACCAGGTTCGAACTTAGGAAATGGTGCCAATATGTTAGATGCATAAGTTGAGATGGATTGCACAGTATATACATATTTAGTAGGATAGCATAATACCAGAGATAAATGAAATGCAGCAATAACATGAATAACATAGAATCACATTACACCATAAATGACAGATTGATATATCTTTCGTAGCATAATAGTTCCAACATTAACCACACCTTTCACTTGTTCTAGACTCCATACAAATAGACTCGACACAGTTGGTTAAGTTTCCAACCGTCACCAACTGATGACACAACTGACACCCCTTCAAAACAATGTTTTATTACATTAACTAACAAAAGTCTTATTTAACTATTCTTGGCATAATTGCCGCCTACACTCATTATATTCTATGTTTAAAATCCCTTTGCAATCTTTCTACCCATTAATGAATTTCAACTAGTTTTTGTATGTCTATTGTGGGGGTTTATGCTCTCACTTTCTTTTGTTTTGTTCGCCTCCTTTTTGTACTTTCAGGTGAAAAGTACACACAATACCAAATACCCCCATCATATGAGGGAGCTGCCCCTCTCAAACACAGAGGAAGGTTGTGATTGGATTGTGATCTGATTTCAATCTCTCCAACTGTTGGCACGGTTGTCACTGTTCACAGGGCAAACAGGGTCAGTTCTAAAGAAGCACTCACAGTGACAAATCTGTTTTACCAACACAACAAAACTTTAGGATTTAATAGTTATGTTAAGATTTTATTTTAACATCATAATCAAAATCATAGCAATAGCAGTTAAATCCTGATAGCAATATTATAATCAAAATTTTATTTTCTTTAAAATCTTGATCTCCACTAGCCCCGTCTTTCCATATTTGTATTTATCTTGTGCCTTTTCCTGCATTGATATTCTCTTTCCTGCAGCTTATTTTTTGAATTATTTCATTTTAATAATGTTTCTTCCTTTGGTATATATTGATTTTGGCTGTTTGACCACTTGCTTGAATTTTCTTTTATTGAATATCTAATTGACATGCTAATTCAGATGATCAATTGTTGAATTGCCTCTTTTTCTTGAATTTTTTATTAAGTCGAGATCGGCTAAACAGTTACCATGGTTTTTCCACGATTTTCAGAAAAAATATGAGCGGTGATGCTACATGGGACAATCGAATGCTAGAATCATTGAAAAATTTTGACCTTAACAGTCAGGAGGTTCAGCAACAATTTGGTAAGTTTGCTGCAAAGTTATAGCCTTTGTTAGGAATGCTTTCAATTTTGACTAATGTATGTTTCATTCAGATATTATCATATTTGAGGTCAACTAATGTTGTTGGTTTAAAAAAAAAGAGAAAAAAGAAAAAAAAACTAATTTTATTGATCTAAGAGATTCTAATTTCTGATAAATATGAAAATCTAATTCATAGTATGGAGAAAGATAGTAGATTCTTGAGATTGGAGTATTAGATTATCATTACAATGACATTCTGAATTGCCAAAAAATGTTTTAGTTTGCACTGCTAACAGTAAGCAAATCTTTACAGTGTACAAGAATTGTAGTGTCGATACTTTGAAACCATATTTTTCCTTCAATTGACTCTGGCATTCAAGATTATAAAGAAGGTTAAAGATGTAAAGTGATAACAATAAACTTGTCTAGATACTTGTACCTATTGACGTATATTTGTCGATCAGATTCCAATGTAGCTTGAAGTTATTGTACCTTAAAGTTAACATCTTCCTTTAAATTCCAGTGAGCAAGACTACCCTATTTCTTCACACGTGATTTCTTTAGCTTCCTTGGATAATATCAAAATCTTGTATTTTTTTATGTGAATATAAGGTTTTTGCCTTAATTATATAGTTTCATTCAACATTCAAGCCTCACTATATTGCCATCGAATTCTCAGTTCAGATTTTTATGATGCAATTTCATGTTAAAGCTGTTTAGGTCATTTCTCTATGACAATTCTTCTAAATTTGTCCCCAGTTAAGTCTTGGATAATTTCATGATGGAAACTATGCCACCTTTTCTTTGTTTCATCCTTGAAAAAAACATTTATAATCTAACCTAGAATCAGTGGATATCTTTGATGTACAGTCCAGTAATTGTGAATCTTCGATTTTATTGGAAAAGGTGTCTCAACCTTGAATCCTAATGTTTTGTATCCATTAAATTAAGTGTATTTATTTATTGTTTTGTTATCTCTTGGAAAGGAAGGATGTGCCAATACTTCATAATGTGTATCATGATGTGGAAAGGAAGGTTGTAAGAGCATCTAATGTCATCATGATGTGTAAGAGCATCTTATGAAATTTTAAAATGGGAGTTAGTTATTATGGATTCTATGACATTGCAACATGTTGACTCTTTATGGGAGCTGGGCATTGAAATTCCTCATGGGGATTTGGATGCCATTATTGTTGGAAATATTGTCATTGATGTCCAGGGCACTCATGTAAGATTGTTTAAATAATTTATAATTGTCATTAAGATCAAAGATACAAAGACAAAGTTTGCTATCATTAATGTCAGAAGAACAAGGAGATCATTGAAATATTGTCATTGAGTTGTCATCATTATCATTGATGACAAATGAGAGTATGGAAGTTATGAGGAGTTCATTTAATATGTTCAATGAGTGGCATGGGTGTTGCTATATACATTATCATATTCAAGACACTAAGCAAATCCTCATTGCTGGAGAAAAGTGTCATTAGCATACAAGTGATTCATGAAAGAACTAACTGTAAAGAATTGCCTCAATAGGAGGAGAAATACTGATGCAGCAACAACATAGACAAGTTATAAGAAGTCTATAAATGATGAGTTCATATAAGACAACAACTGCACTTTGGCATCAAAGAATGACCAAGATTATCAATGCTAGAGGATGGAAAATACTGGTCAATATGTTTATGATTAAGATCACATAAGAAATGCACAAGAAGTGATTTCCATGATGAAAGAAAGAATCACAAAGCTCGGTGATCTGTTGAAGACAAAAATAAATGAAAATATAGTGGCCAACTACTTGAACAAAGAATTCATTAAGAGAAGCAACCAATATAGTGAAAATGGTTGACTACTAATGTAAACTTGTAGTGCTTATATTACATCAGGAGTGATTTATTAATATAAAAGCAGTGATTCACATTCATGTTTAAATCTGGCCGACTCCTTTTATTCTAGCACTTTTGACAGGCAGTGACTATTTATAAGGCTGTGAACATATTAAGACAGAAAGAGTAACCTTGTTAAAAAATTAAGTGAATTAATTACTGTGCAGTAATTGGAATATAACTAAAGTGATAGTACTGATTCAATTTGAAAGAGATAGGCACTTAACAAATGACAGTGATTTATAGTTAATTAAATACCAGCAACTACCTAAAGAAAATAATAGTTAAAAGGGTGTAATTTTTGTAAGCAAAGAGATGCGATTCATGATTTCAAAGTGAAGAGATACAGGTCAGCGATTAAAACAGTATAAAAATATGTTAAGGTGACATTAAATAAAGTTTGATTTGTTTGCTTAAATGAAGTGATGCAATTTGTGAGATGTGTCTTATTTGAACGGTTGTGAATGGAGGAGGTTGTTGGAAGCAGTTCTCTTGGGGGATATAGATGAGATTTGAAAATCAAATGGGAAGTGTGTGTGTGTTGTGTAAGTGTTTAGATGATATGCACACCAAGTTGAGAGCAAGCATTGCATAAGATATATTTCTGATATAGAGCAGATATAGGGAAGATAGTTATGAAGAGTGCTTCAGCACTGTATTGAAGAATATATGCTGTCCATGTATGAGGAATAAGTGCAAAATATGTGTAAAGATATATATACAGATTTGATAAGGAATACATGCAGATCTGAAAGGATAAGTGTCAGTGTTGATCGATAGAGAAAGATCATCTATATACTAGCAAGTATATAAAAATTATTTAAAGGCAGATTTATGAAGTGAGAATATGAAGAATTGAGAAGACTATCTTATGCAGATTTATATGAAAAAATAATAAAAGGAAAATTAATGAAGAAAAGTAAAGGCAAATTTGTGAGAAGATCATCATCCATTGGAGGAGTAAAATACAAAGGAGGAAGGTATAGGAGTTGAAGAGATTGAATTTTCCGCCATCTGCTGTAGAAGCAACATTCAAAGGTGGAACCTTGATTTGGAAGTTGGTGCTTAACAGTGGAGTTTGGTGCTTCCAGTAGGTTGCTGCCTACATATTCAGAAGTGGGAGTTGGTGCCGCTAGTAGGTTGGTGCCTACAAACTTTGTAAAAGATTGGGGACTAGTATTCTCCCATGGTCTATGGTCTACCATTTGTGCTTTCTTGATTTGTATCTTCTATTAATTGGTGTCTAGGATGGAGATGTATGCTGCAATTTTGCAAGTTTTACATTGCTAAAATTTCTCCAAACTTATTTTGGTTGTTCTCCTAGAATGCTTGAGCTTGTTGATGTACTATATCTGGATTGGTATTCTGAAAATATTGGTTCGAGATTTGGAGGCTTGGTTATTTCTGAAAGGGTTTTTGTAGAATAAACATTGCATCATTGTTGTGTAAATCTTTGTGTATACATTTACTTTTGAAACTGTCATTTGTGTTTTTAAACTCTAGGATGTTAAAGTTTACCATTACTCTTGTTTTGAAAGTCTGATGTCATTATAGCCTTTCAATTTTAAAGCTTGTTTATAATAAAATTGTCAAATTATATTAAAGAAAATAGCATCTACAAGTACTCCCATGTCCTATTTTTCAAAAAATAGATGTGGTACTAGTCTTCTGACAGCCTTGCAATTTTCTATGTTTTGTTTCTTAGTGATTTTGTGGCCATTTAGAAGCTTTTGGGGGTTGAAATGTCCAAAATGAATGTTATGAGCAGATCTCTTCAGTCAGTATATTCTTGGCACCACCTAAGATATCTAATACATATTAACGGTTTAATTTTCAATTGCTGTGTAGGAACAGTGTCTTCAGGGTTTTTAAATACTAGTTTTACAATATTTTAATTTTTTTTTGTCTTAAACTGTGGTCAGTCCTACCACGTAGTTGCACAAAATCTATTGTAGCTAGGATGCATACCTGGTATGGCAGGGAAACTGGTGAGATCATTGCAAAGTAACTTGAAATCTGCAACGAAGTTAAGAGATTAGTGCAAGATCCATTGACATAGTGCTGCGGTCCTTGAATCATTAGCATGGAGTTTTAAGGACTCTTGTTGCAATGTATTTAATCTACTGAATTCAAATAGTAGTCTTCAACAATTTCAAGACCTGCCTGTTTACTCTTTTGAACCATATTTATAATTTTAAACAAAATTATTAGCCTTATTCCTTAGTTGTTTGTTTTATTCTGCTGTCTGCATTTTCGTTACAAACATTTTCAGTCTTGTTGTAGTGTAAGGTTAAGCTAACAGACCTGGGATGCCATTTAAAATCATAGTACATGAGTATGGAAATAAGTTTATTGCTATGGATACATAGATGTTGAAAGGGCATCTGTATGCTTGAGTTTCCTGGTAGCTATTGTAATTATTCTTGTTGTCACATACATTATTTTATGGATCATATTCTTTAATTGTCTGTGTATTTTGGCATCGATTGTGTCCACATTTCAGCAATTGGGTTGTTTTTTCTTTATGTTTCTGCATTTTGTTTGAAGCTGATGATTTTATTTCAGTTAACTGTCTGATCTGGTTATTTCCAAATGAGATTATTTTCAGTTTCAAAGTTAAAAATGTTAACTTTTGATACTTTTGGTCATACAACCTTTTGAGGAAATGGGAAGAATGCGTAGACATTGTTTGATATCAAGATTTTTAATTTATTGTAGAATATTATAGTATGACCTCTGTATTTGAGCCGTAGGATGATTGTGGTCTGGGGAACCTTTGAAAGGTTCAGTCATAAATTAAATGCTTTATCATTATTAGCTTCATCTTGTTTACCTCAGACATTCCATAGCCTCTTTTGCATGTTATTTGATTCAGCAATATACTGTTGTCACTGAAATGTCATGCATGGAAGCCTTGATTTCTATATCTTCATTTTCTTAAGTTATTTTGGGTTTTTATTCTATGCAGAGCAAATAGGACTCACACCAGAAGAGGTGATTTCAAAAATAATGGCAAATCCTGATGTTGCCATGGCATTTCAGAATCCAAAAGTTCAAGCTGCCATTATGGATGTAAGTTTTCTGGTGAATCTGTAGTGTCTTTAAAATGTATTTACCAAGATACAATTTTTGAGATTAAACTCATTACTTATGGATGTTCTTCTGCATGATTTTCAGTGCTCGCAGAACCCTATGAGTATAACCAAATACCAGAATGATAAAGAGGTAGTTTTCTATTCTTTCATTGTTTATATAAATAATTTAGAATTCTGTTCCTCTAATTTTGTCAGGAGTTGTCTTTGAAGAAAGTAAAATGTAGACAGAGGAGTGGAAGAGCTGCATTGTAATTCACATGGTTTGCCCCAAAGAAAAGACCCTTTGTTTTTGGCCTCCAATGCTTCCATGATGCTTTCTCTCTTTAATTTCCTTCAATACCGATTATTACATAAAAATTGGCTTCTTCCCCAATTTTTAGGATAGCAGGACATTTTGATGTCTTATCTTTAGCACAAATGATGAAAAATAATCTTCTTAAATATGAGGGCGAATATAGATTTCATTTTAATTCAAAATCCGATAGGTGATTAGACAAATTTTCTTAAATACACAAGGGAAAATGTAAATTTTATTTTTCCTCCAAATTCTGATTAGTGGACAGAATGTCTTTAATTTGCATTTGGTGTGGGCTGTATTTTTGAGATAGTTTTGAATTTCATAATCTGCATTTGTCTCAACTATTGAGAGCCTGTGTGATTGTATCCCAATGAAAGAAGCATTCAGTCTGTACTGATTTCTTGAGCTTGAACTTTTCATTTGGTTGAAGAGATTAGATACATCACCATATTTGGAAAATTGCATTTTGCTCTTCATCTTTGTAATGTCCCCTTCCCCGTATTAGGCCATTTTGGCACTCGATTAGTCTATCTCCCCATCCCGATAGGCTAACGGCTTCTTTCAGAGGATGCCAGCCAGTCACAGGCTTCAATGGGCGAATATTTATTATTTGGGATCCCTTTTCTATAGTTAAGTCACTTTATTTTATAAAGTGAGGTTATAAAAGTTACTTTATGTCTTAAGTCGCTTTATATTAAAAAGTAACTTAAAGTGACTTTATGTGAGCGTACTTTATCCCACGTTGCTTAGTTTTCCGTGCTTTCCTTCACTTCGAGGTTATAAAAGTGTAAAGTACGCCTTGGGATCAACACCATGAAATATATAAAATAGAGATAAAAGAATCAGGTTGCTCACGTGACTGGTTACTTCTTGAGGACGGAAACCCTTGAGAAAAATATCTGAGAAGTTGGACGTAGCGCTAGCATCTCAACAGTGGTGGAATCATTCAGATTTCATTTTTAGAGCTTAATGCATTGGTAAGGAAGAAGGAACTTCATTCTCAGCATTCTTAATAGCTAAAAGTCAGATTGCATGTGTTCAAATCTAGTTGTGGTGTATACAGCAATAGGGGTTGAATATTGATTATCAAAGACTGCTTTTGGACTCCCTCTTAGCATCTGGAGTTGGATATCAAACCTCAGCATATTTTCTGTAACTGCGTACGTTGGGAAAAGAAAGATTGTGCCTCACTGTATATCGGAGACCCTTACACAGCAGTAACTCCTGCGTTATGTCCTAGATGCGAAGCCCCTAAACGTTGTGAGCTACGTATTACGTACTGGTTGTAGAAGTTGTTATCGGTGCATTTGAGCTGGGTGTCGGGTTTGGCACAAGACTCCTAGGTAGGTTGCATGGTAGAGTGTGCTGGGGGCGTAACAGGTAGCATTCACCCCTCAGCCTGACTGCCAGTGAGGATGCATTTCCTGTGGCTCCGCCCAAAGTCAAGGAGACCATCGTTGTCACAACTTGGATGGTATGGGAATTGGTTGCACATAAGTTACCTTGACACATGCGGTTATTCAAACAAGGCGTCACCGAAAGTAGAGACAGTGCGTGGTGACTGGTCACGCAGAGAGAATCCCGGGCGCGCACTGTGGTACATTCATCCCCAAGCTTACGGGTGACTTGTTGGAGGAAGGCCTTCAGGCATATGCAACGTTTGTTGCACATAGCGATTGGAAGAATGACTCAACTGGACGCAAGCCTGCAGCAGTCCATGCCCGTTAATTGCTAGCTGCCACATCATCCAGATTCCACAGCTAACTAGGACACCAGGTTTTCATTTTTATGAGCTTGCACTTTGTTTCTAGTTATATATGTAAAACTGGAATTGAGAATATATATATATATATTTATTGCTGCTGAGTTGTTTTGGTTGAAAGTGCTTGGATGAGTGGTTAGAAGAAACTTGATAAACAAATGTTTCTGAATGTTGCTGGTTATACAAATTTTCATCTCCCATTCTAATACCTTATCGTGCAATACTTAAATCTGAGAGTTTGGTAGTTTGGTCATCATTAAACAAGAGGTTGCATGAATATCACCGCAAACTACAACTGTACCGTTCCGTCTTAAGCCCCTCAAAATTGGCAGTGACAGTGCAGTTCTAAGATTTTATTAAAAAATTACAGTTAAACCTTTGTCAGGGATACTACAATCTTTGAGCATGTGGAGCTCCTACTATCCACTGACTATGATTGATGGGAAGGTACAAGTTAGAGTTCTTATAATATTATCATAACAATTCCTTTGAGACTTACTCACGAAAACAAAGCTGCCAATGTATTCCTGGTTTTTCAAGAAGACACAATCTTTCTAAACAAAGGTGCTGTTATATATTTGTAGCTTGTCTTACTTGGAAACCAGAATAGATATGCAGCTGTGTTGATTGATTAATAATAACTCAACAGTGGGAAGATTCTGGATAGTGGAAATTTATAGTAATATGACAAGAGTTGGTGGTATGGAGAGATGATAAGGACCTCAGGGTTGAAGAAGCTTTAGTGGGGTAGATGACAGTAACATGTTGGGAGTACTTGAAGGATTTAATTGATGCATACATGAAAGCAATATAAAGAGGTTGGTATTGGTCTGGATCATATGCTGTCTGTTCAAGCAAGTTGAATCAAACCAATTTGATTTGTTAATATGTTTTGAATTGTACTATTTCAGTCCATTATAAAAATCCAGGTCACACTGAAATGGGGCCAGTTCTGGTTGGAATTGTTGGATGTGTTTTACAGCTATCAGTCAATTATGCTCAAATTTGTGTGAAAATTGGCCTCAAAAGAACACTTCTGGATAGGCTTGAGGTCAACCTGGTTGATAGTATTTGAGAACAACAATCCCACAACGAAAACATTCTTAAGTATAAGATTTTTAGTGGTTATGGTCACTTGCTGAGAAATTGCCTTATGGTTCCTTAACAATTAGAACAGTCACTGAATATTCACATTTTAGCATGTCACAATCACCTCAGAATAATACCGATATATTGAAGAGACACTGCTTGTGTCAAAGACCTGAAATATCAACCTCAAAGATAAAATCAAAAGCTGCAAAATATGTACACACATGCCAAAGAAGGGAGTAATTAATTTCTGTAAGTTATTTCCTTCACAACTTTAACTTTAATTGATTGAAAGTGGATAAAATATCAGAATATATGCTATATATCAAACTCTATCAAACTTGAAGAATAGAATCATCAGAGAACTATGGTAGTTTTGTCTGCCAGATACATCAAGGTGGCAGTAAGATTTATTGGAATGGACGTTCACTGGTGTTCTGTTGGTTCTGTATGTGTCATGGTGATTTAGCAGGCGGAAAGGAACATTCATCCTCCTATATCCATTCGGGGTTGAGGAAGGAGAGCCACCAGAGACACCATTAGAACCACCAGCATCCTTATTAACCCTGGGACATTGATGCTGCAGATGTTCATATTCATGACATATCCAACACTGAAAAGGAAGAGACTGGTAGTCTAATTGCTGAACCCATGTTGAAGAGCGTAAACAGATTTCAAACGAATTCGGCAATGTATAATTCAAATCAATCTCAACACAAACATAAGCAAAAGTAATTATCTTTTTATCAAGGGTTTGTTGAGCTATCACGGCTGGCTTCCCAAGCAGAGAAGCAATCCATTGCAAAATATCTTCCCGCTGAAACTCTAAAGGAGGCCTCGATAGACAAACCCAAACAAGAACCCTTGAGGGCAATTCCTCTTCTGAATTAAATCCTAGATGCCATGGTTTAACAAACAAGCCCACATGATTGTAAAAATAGGGTCCTCCCTCAAAAACATGATTCCGATCAGACGTAGGAAAAAATAACCATGAAATAGCTGTTTGCTGCTAGCATGATCTCCATATCTCCGTCAACCTGCCATGAACGATGAATCCAGGCTGCCAATGCTGACAAAGAAATTCGAATCCCAAGTAATTTACAGATCAGTGCATGCTTGCTCTGGTAAGCTACATCCTCAATAACTGATTCAAGAGGAATGACTAGAATTGGACGATCATGACTCCTCGGAAGATATCCATTCACTTTATTTAGTTTGGAGCTCGTCCCTACATAAAATGAGTCTGACGACCGTGCATACACACCCAAAGAACCATGGGGTGACATAGCACCAGTGACCACCAAACTATTCATAACCCTATGCTCCATACGAACAAAGATCCCACACATAACAAACCTCCCCCGAAGAAAAAACTAAATCGAAAACCCCCAACTGAAATCACCAACTAGGCAAACAACTCCTCACAAATCTCCACCAAACAACTCTGTAAAAACTGTCCTCCCACGATCTGCCATAGAAACACATGGTAACACCAATGGAATAAACGAGAGAGAAGGGCCACAGACCCCCGCATAGCCCCGCACCCCAAAATTTGGTTTACCAAGATGTCGTAGCCCAAACCTCCACCTTAGACCGCCATTTGCAAAAGTTCAGAAGATCAATAATCTTGTAAATTGTTGCCATGTTTGTATGAATATTTCATCTATTGTACACTGTGATAAGCCTTTAGCATTCCTATAGAATGCATGTTCATTTATAGGGCTACCCACTAGGTCATGTAGAGCTTGAACTGTAGGAGAGAATTGTATGAAGTTGAACAGGGGTGCCTGTTATGTTTCCTTAAGGATATGGTGAGTGTGCTTTTGACAGTTATTGATTCCTAAAACACTTATAGACAAGGTTATGACGTGGTTATCGGTTGGAAAGATGCGGATGAAATCTTTGAGTAATGTATGAAATATTTTTATGTTAAACATTAGGAAATTATTGACCAATACCCTTATTCTTTGAACCATAGAAGCAAAATCTTCAAAAAATTCCAATTATACACAATACATCACAAGGATCTTTCAATTTAAATTAATAAGATAAAAATATTATGTCTATTTTATTTTGGTGGAGCTTCCAACCAAGGAATGGTATTTTCAATTTTGTTGTTATGACAGGTGAATGGTCTATATTATGAGATTTTATTTTATCTCACTATTCATACTACATATTTTGTTTCTACTTTATCATTGTTTAATTTTATCTATATTCAGATGCTACTGCTAGGACTTCTGTCAATATTCTCAATAAGTTGTCAAAGATGGTTTAAGTTTGCGTATACTTATTATCTTCATTGAATGTTCAATAAAATTTTCAATATGGACTTCACAAGGATCTTTCAGTTTAAATTAACAAGATAAAAAACATTAAATCTAACTTATTTTGGTGGAATTTTGTTCAAAGGGATAGAATTTTACTGTTATGACATGTGACTGGTCTATTTTATGAGGTTATATTTTATTGTTCATTGTGCTTACTTCATATTTTATGTTACCTTATCATGGTTTAATTTTGTGTCTACTTCTTATCTTGTATTTTTGCACATGTAAATTGTTATTGTGAAGATTGATTGGTTATACAGTCCAAACAACATTTGATGTTCATCTTTCTCTATAGTGGTAGCCTTGTAGATTAGTTCTTTGGAAAAAAAAAAAATTGTATTCCTGGTTAAATGGCTTGAATTTTAATGCTAATTTAGGTTCTCCGACATGTCATTTCTTTGCTTGATGAATATGATAATGCTATAGTTTCATTTTTAAATATTCTCTTTACTAGAAGTGGAGATAATGTTATGTGTAGGTCATCTTTGTCTTCATGAATCATAATATTTTATCTCTCTCTCTCTCTAGTTTGATGTTTATATGTAACTTAGGATCAAGGAGAATGAAGGCGTGGACTTGGATTTGATAAACATAGAGACGACGACTGGATTAAAAGTTCCACCTACAGACAACAGAAATCCCTAAAGAGTACACCATACAAGTGATCTCAAGGTTATACTGATTAATGCAGGCCTGGAAGCATAGTTACACTGCTCTGGGGGATGGGGGTACGTCGGAACAGGGGGACAAGTTTCCAGGTAGGGGGGATAGAGGGGCCTCAATTTCGGGATGGCGGGGGGATGTGTGTGTGTGTGTGTGTACTATATACTGTACATGTGGTACTTAAAATGCTAGTTATGTAAAGATGTATAACAATATAAGACATAACGACGTAAATAGTAACTGTAAAATAGTAAATTAGAATTACTAAATACTTGAACATTGCATTGACCATTGAACAATAAAATTTTAAACAGTTGAATCAGAAAGTGGAAGAGCTCTACTATATAATAGATATCAAAAGTATGAGTATCTAATCATAAAGATGATTACATTGATTAGCATCATATCAAAACAAGTACAAACTACAAGAGATGGGCCCCACATACCCCTAGGGCAAGAAAAGAACGCATAAAACAAATAAAAAATGTTTTTTTTAAATGCACTTTATCTATCTGCCGTGACAGGGGACCCCTGGGCGACCCCTGAGGTGTCGAGGGACGCTGTTGCGTCGGCCTGTCTCCTCTGGGGACGCCGGCACGTCCCCATGTTTCCGGTGGACGGTGGTGATTTGGGTGGCACCGCTGGGGACGCCAGAACACCGTCCCCGGTGCATCCCCATTCTGGAAAGGCTGGGGTTTTTTTTTGGGGGGAGGGGGGCGCGCGTCCCCGGGGTACACTGCCTGGAAGTGATTACCTTTGGAATGAGTTTCCTAAGGTTGTGAATCATTGGCTATAATATTTCTCACAGCATGAGCAGAGATTACTCTGTTGTGAGTCTGAGATAGTGATTTACGTTCACAACTGCTGGGTATTAATGAGTCGATATGATTAATATCTGCTTGGTTTTCTAGTGAAAGTGCCAAGGATGGTTGTTGTCTTCATTAATGTTTATGTCTGCCACAAGTTAAAGATTAATTAATCTTAATCTACCAGTCGCTTCATAAAGAATTGTTGTATCGAATATGAAATAACACTCAGAAAAGCAGAGTTAATATGTTGCCGCCCAAGGCAGGATTATGACAACTAAATTAGAAGATAACTAATACAGTGATCAATGATGATTATAAGATTACTTAAGTGGAGTAAGGATGCGGCGATTAGACATACAAATAACATTTCAATAAAGTTAACCAATGACAATTATTGATGGAAGGGTGTGATTGGTATAATAAACTGATTCGCATATATCTTCAAGAGATACGATTTACTTAACAAACCGATCCACTTATGTTAGGAAGTGACATGTCTCTTGGACATTCAAGGGATGCAACCTTTGAGTCTTGCAAGATATATAACAGATCAGATCCATTCTCAAAAATCATTGGAAACTTTCTCTCTTATTTATCCATTCTTGGATCTGCTCATTGAGCAGTTGCCTTATTGGCTTTAACTGGTTGCACAGTTCGAAAGTAAGATCAGAGACAGCACCATTGTTGCATGGATAAACCGATCATATCAAAAACAGCATCAGTACATGATGCAAGGACATAACTACTAATCTGAAACAGCAACATATCGCTATAAGCAATATTATCATCACATACATTGCACATATTGAAGGATTGAATCTGAAATAGCAATTAATCGCTATAGGTGATTAGGACACATTATAGCATATTCTCCTATTGTCAAATCAGAGAAGGCTATTGAACATCAAGATCATCTTGCATAATTAAATCAGTCATACCAGATATAGCAGAGATAATCTTATTGTGCTAAGTGCAGATATAAAGATCAATTCATCTAGCATATATCCGATTGTCCAATCAGAGATAGCAGTGATATTGACATCCGTCATATAATACAATAACTGTCCTGCAAGTGGTCTAACATATATATTGTTCTTGAAATGATATATATATATATATATATATCTTATCAATTACAAAAGTTTATATTCAAAAGTGGTATCACAGAACATAATAATCAAGACTTGAAGGAAAGAAGTCTCTTGCAATTGATTTTGCAAGGTAATTGTCCCAGATTTACAAGTTATCCTAAAAGGGGTCATTACATACCTCTAGTGTTTTATTTTATGTATTATTCATTAATTTACTTTATTGAGGGTTTGTTATATAAATTTCTACTTTACTGAACAGAATAAGTACCAGGTGGAATGCATCTTTTTCTATATATTCAATAGTCATTTTTTCTTTATATTTGATATGTGGTAATGGGAGGCTATAAATTTATAAAAAACCCTGAATGAAGTCTGGATATTTTGTTCTCTTTTTATATTGTCTGCATTTTTCATATGTTTTACGATTTAACCAAGTGAAATTTCCCTAGATGTGCGTGTACAATTTGATGTGAATATATCATATACCATAACTTATTTTGGTATTGAGGTATTAAAGTATTTGAAGCACAATAATAGAACCATATTTTGTAAACTTGCTTAGTACCCACCTTTTTGTTTGCTGGCTGAGTTTTGTAAGTTTAAGTTGAGTTGCCAAAAATGCTGTAAAAATGTGCCTAAAATGTTGAAGATATTCAGCCTGTATGTGCCCCTGATGAAAATAGAAATGCCTTCATATTTTGTTTTTATGTTTTTGTGAACTTCCCAGTGCTTCTGTGATGCCCTCATGACTGTCTGCAGATGGTATGTTCCTGTTAACAGACTCTTGCAACTAAATATGTTTCACAGCCTCTTGCAGACTTCCCTTGATCAATGCCCTACCTGTTTTGCATAAAATTTATGTTTTTTCCAAACTTATTTAGTTTTGCCCAGTTTCTGCATAGTGTTCAAATTTGGGTCTTGTGAGTCTGAGTGGACTCAAACTTCATGAACTATAAATCGAACAGCTTCTGTAAAAGAGGAAACCAGTGCCAAAGCCATCCCTGTGAAACTAGATTCATCCTTGTAAGTGTTGATGTTAGCATTCGGAGATAAGTTCTCTCACAGCCAGACGGAACAGGAGATGACTATTATGTCGTCTCAAGTGATGCATCGCATCACTTGAGACAATAATTAAAAGTACCTAATGAGATCAATTCATATGTCTAACAAACCGTTTCATAACAAAATGGTTACCTTGCAATTGATGAGACGCCTCTGTTAACAAGAGGCATGATCCTCGTCGATGGGGATATAATCCTCACTTCATCATTGTGATCAAGAACACAAGGAAAAAGTCAAAGGTAATATATAGTCTGAACATATAGATACTCGATATTACAAGAAGATTGATATTGCAAGGGGATCGATCATTACCAGCAGATCCATATTACAGAGTGAGATACATAATACACGGTCCGTGATATATATATATATATATATATATATATATATATATATATATATATATATATATATTGCAGATAGATTTATGTCGATATATAGATATACACAGACAGTGCAATATACATTCACAGGCAGTTATAATTAACAGGCAGTCCGATATATACTCAGGCAAATATATCTATACATACAGGCAGATCAATTATATAGACAGATACATCGGCATAAAGATTGATATTCATCTACAGGCATTCATTCATTACCATCAGCCTTGTGTTGGCAAATTTGTGATCAGACCTCTGTCATTTGATAAATATAATCAGACTTTTGTTGCTGGGTTTTTCACCTTAAAGTTGGAAGGTTTTCCCAGGGTATATGCTGTGCAATTTTGTGTGAATTACTTTACATCTGCATTTCATTAATCTGATCATAAAAATAACAGTAAGAATCATCAGACTCAGTACTTTCATAAACAAGGTGGAAGCCCTTCTTAATGACAGCTTTATGTCTTGGTGTTGCACTAGAAATAGCAATGCCTTGGCATTATTTGTAAAATCTACCTTTGTTTTTAATATTTTATAGTATTTGTTGAATCTTTATAGTATTTGTAAAATCAAACTCTTTTATGCCTGTGATGGAACCTATTAAAAAAAGATCTGCATTTGAATCTTCAAAGTTGACCTTGCTGGTGGATTTATCAAAAAAATAAAAAATTCTGAATCTCTGAACCATAACCTTTAATTTTTAAACCAACTATAGAAAAATAATCTGAAATGTTTTGAAGCTTCCAGCAACCACAGGATTTCTTGGGAACTGGACAAAATGCTTGAATTGAAATCTAGTGAATCTGACTGGGGAAGAGTTCATAAGGGGCTGTTACGTGGAGCCTATTTATAAAAAATTGTGCCATAAATTGCAAAGAATGGGGATTTATGAGATTGCTTACTACTTCATAATCTTGTTTCAGATTTTGAGTGCCTGTAATTTTCTTATTTGGACTTGTGCTTGTTGCAGGTGATGGATGTTTTCAATAAGATTTCAGAGCTTTTCCCAGGCATGGCAGGCTCTCCTTGATGGCCTTGAAAATTTAGATGCACACAAAACTGTTTTTTCAGGACTTGTGAGCAGTACACAAACTTAACTTGCAAGAATAGAGATAGCTCAAATGCCAATTTTTTTTGGCATCATGAAGTTTTGTGGATCAAAATGCACTTTTGTAATTCTTGCTGTATATCAATGCAACCAAAACGCTTTTAAGTCTCCTTGCAGCCTGTGATCTGATGATTGGCAAAGTTTGAGAGGGCTTTCATCAAGGGATGCTCCTGAGCGGGCCTAAGAAAGCTATATTTGTAAGTTTGCTTTAGTATATTTGCATTAAGGGGAGGTATGTTGGGAAGTATGTTTTTGACTAATTCTTTATATGTAACCATGTGAGTAGGTCTATTATCATGTCATATTGGATATTTAATGGGAGTTGCAGGGTCAGGAAGTACAAACTAGGGGTCGATCTTAAACTTGTTATATGTAATTCTTATTAGAGGCCAGAACCTTAGCAGGGAATAATACTTGAAGCAGTCTGGGATTTGCTTGTTTGGTATCCTGGGGATAATGTCAATATTTTTGCAGGGCACAGGTGTTGTTCCATGGAGAATTTCAACACTAATAAACATCAGTATGTACTTGATACTAAACTTCTAAAATAATTCTCAAAGTTTAGTTGTCACCAGGGCTTCGGGATGATATAGATTTTGATTTAAAAATCCTTAACTTCTAAAACAAGTTTCAAAGTGAAAAGAAAGTATTCGGAATTTGAGAACAAAAGAATATTGTTTAGCTGTCACCTTCGGGATGGTATAGATTTTGATTTCAAAAACACGACTAAGTAACAGTCTGAAAATATCTTGTACGGTGTCCAGACATTTGAATAATGCTTGTGGTAATGCTAGATAGTTCTACACTCTTAATACGAGTCAAATTTTCTGTTCTACTGACTAGATATTGCATTTGACTTGCAAAATTTACACATTTTCTGAGTCCATCCTGAGAAACTATTTTCGTTCCTTTCTTTGCACAGATTCTGAAGCAAAATTTTCCTTTTTTGCACAGCTTCTCTAATTGTAAATTTGTTATATTTAAGTTCACTTATAAGTTATAATGACCACGATGATTGCATTCCTCACAGTAATGAAATATGTTAGGCGTCAGATTTCAGATAATAACATGAAATTTCTGGTCTTTGCATTTGACATTAATGCTGGGACATGATCTAATAACAATAATGATGGGAAAAGTGAACATAAATATGGCAATTATAAGATTTCAGATAAGAGCATGAAATTTCCGCTGCAACTTCCTTTCTTGTAGAGAATCTCTAGATGAAAATTTAATTTTTTATTGTAGCTATGTTCATTTTTACCATGACAATTAACCCACTTAATGAAATCCGCAATGAGTAAAATTTCAAAAAAATAATAAATTTTATGCCCAAGAACAAATGCTTAAAAATAAAACTACGTATGATAACCTAGTTGTTCAAAGAAAATGGTGAACTTAAAAAAATTGATGAACAAAATTTGGCTATTTCATACATGAAGTGTGCAGAGATAAATGAAATGAAGTGGAATCTAGAGAAAATATGAGACGAGGATGACAACTCACTCCAAATGTGCAACTCATCGAGTGACGCATACCTTGCAATCCAAAACGGAGGTGAGTGTACTCTTGAGGGTGGCACCTTGCACTTAAAAAAAAACATGCATAATTCAACGTGGGTTGTGTTACCAACAAATATTAATATAATATATGTTGGTTATTAATTTTTTAGCTTATAAAATTTAATTGAAGCCTCAAAAAACCCTAAAATTCTATCAATATTTAGCTCTAGCATTACCAACTTTGGAAATATCTATTAGAACTTATAAGATCCTACAGTATAAATTAAACATCCCATTATAATATTGTAAGTATCATTCTAATTTTTTAGAAGGGCAAACTTTATTTAATCTATTCAATTCGAATCTAGTAAACTCAAAAAAAATATTTTAATATTGCATTTAACTAAAAAAAGTATAAATTGGACCCACAATAGAAGGTGAATAGCAACTTTGTATTTCTGTTTAACTGGTCAGAAATGCTTTATAGAATGTTGATACCACAACAGTATTAGACAAAAATGTGATACGTGCAATAATAACAAATCCATGGCTGCATAGTTGCAACAACAATTTGAGGTTACAATGCATGTAAAGAACCCAAGTTATAAATCATCTATCATATTAAACTTGATCGTAAAAGGGTATAATACTTTGTTGATAATAACCACGGCTACATGATATGCCAATTTTTTGAGTTTGTAGTTAGTGGGAATGATAGGGTGGTGAGTGGGAGTGAAGGGAGCTCAAATTGTGGGTATGGTTAGAATGGAGATGTTGACAATTTTGTCCCAATGTTTAGGGTGATCCTTTAATTGAAGAGGAGCACATCATAGTTCTTGACCCATTGTTGGATGCATGCAAAAGTGTAGGTTTGTAACTTCTTCCATGTTTCCTATAGATGCTTGCTACTGGGAGTCCTTAAGGGCTTTGAAGTGAAATTCTATAGTCTCCTTTGTCTTCTTTGGTAGGGGCCTTACAAGAGGTGTCCTCCTTTCATCATGTCATATAATTGGAGATGGGTTGGGTGAGGAGGGTTCAAGTTTAATTAGGGCTTGGTTGCCTCTTTCCAATCTTATTGTGGCTCCTTTTTTAAGTATGATCATTCCTTGGGATCATATTTGGTTAATTTAAAATATGTTTGAAGTTTGGGCATTCAAATGTGCTCTTTAATGCTTCTACTTTTGTTGGCCTTCAATCCCCTATATTTTTAGGGATTATTTTTTCTTTTTTGTGTTTTTTATTATTACAAGCAACAAAACAAGGGTGATGTCCCTTACAAAACCATAGCTCAAAGGCATAAAAGCATAATATATTTATAACAAGGTCAAGAGAAGACCATTGACAATAGACTGGCAAAACAACTAATAATCCATATCAAGTATGGGTATGCAACTCACCCATAACAATAGGAGAGGGAGAGACTGCATAGTGATTCTAATTTTGCCAACTAACAATTGTAGAGTAGGATCCCCAACACAAGATGGTGGGACCCTCAGAGAGAATCAACGTCATCAATAGGACCAGAGTGCTGATAATGTTGAACCTTAGTAGCCACTAGTTGGAGCATATCAGGAGCATCAGAGAAGAGTTAAGGCCGCCGGAGGCGATTGAGTCAACAAGAGGTTGAGACAAATCTACTAGGATGGAGGAGATCAGAACATAAGGAGCATCACCAAGGGGGGGGGGATATATCATCAACTTGAAGAGTGTCATCTGAGGAAGAGTTGAAGGTTAGGACAATCAAATGATTATCATTTGCATCCTTCTACCATGTGGTAACACCTTTACGACACGAAAGAGAACAATCTATGGCCATACGACTAGTAGAGAAGCACCACCTACATTTGAAGGGGACGCCCTCAAAATCCAGTGATTGGGGTCTAGGGTCTATCTCCGACCATGTAAACCACATCCCTCACAAGGGATGTTGAGTTGTCAAGGTCAACCAAAAGCCGAACTAAAGTAGATCGGCTCACCTCCATTATAGCCTCATCCACCTTTAAAAAATGACCAACAGAGTTGCTTACGACCTCAAGACAAGAATTCTCCCAAAAATGGAGAAGATGTGGGAGACAAACCCACACTAGACTCATGTTGAGCAGTTCAGAAAGAGGGTTAAAGGAGATTGTCTAGGGTTTGGTCGAGAGAGTGATTCCCCCACATCCACAATTTTCTCAATATCAAATCACATTCGTTCTTATAAGTAAAAACAACAATAATAAAACCTTTTGCACACGGAAATAACTCAATATTACTAGAGACTAAAGATCTCCAAGACTCTATGACCCAACAATGCAAATCTAGAAGGGAGGACCATAAACCAACAAATCTACAAACCAACCTGCACTATTGGTAGAAATCCAAATTTTCCAACACTTCTAGGCCACAAACCACCATAGGGGAGGTCTTGACACAGGCAATGGGATGAGCTTTCACCTCCAAAGGAGCAGATTTACCAGCCCACACATAACTCTTTCCACCAACAATAGAAATAGGTGGAACCTCGACGTTCATAGGAGTGGAGACCCCACCTCCACCAGAATTGGGAATCCTCGAGCCCCCCACAGGTGAAACCGTTACAAGCCCTACATATATAGAGGGCGCAATCAATGTCCCTACCAAAGCCCCCAACCTAGGAGTAGTTGAAACTAGCAGGGAAGACAACTTGGGCGAATTCAAAATGGCCATTGAGCCAGAAGCGTCTTCAACAGACTCAATTGGCACAAATAGCTCCATTTATTTACACTTCAAAATTTTTTGAACCTTGGTTGTAAGCTCTATAGGCAAGAGGCCCCACTATTTCACCAAGGGTTAAGGTTAGCAACTCTCCATTGAGAACCATGGTAGAGAGCGACCCCATGGGGACTTAAACCTTGGTTGTAGGCACTACAAGCAAGAAGCCCCATCCTTTCACCCCACCCTTTCACCAAATGGTGAAAGGAAATACAAGAGAAAACAAATGAAATAGAAATCCAAGTATGTTGATTGAAGTAATGTTACCAAAGTAGAGAGTAACCTGAGAGCAATCGCCCAAAGCTTGAAGAGAGCCACACGAGCTTTTGAAAGGGGAAAATAAAAGAGAAACCCCTTATGTTTTCTGAATGAAGGAAAAGCCAAAAGAGAAAGAGAGACAGTGGAGAGAAGCTCATTACAATGATATAAAAAAAAGTGAAGAATGAGAAGAGAATAATCTCTTAAATAGAGACAAGGAGAGGAGTTACAAAGTAACTCCCATATCTATGAATGCCACCATTCACAATGTGTGTGCAATGTGTCACCATCCTCATAAGGAGGATAAACTAATATTCCTTAATAAAATAAAATAAAATAAATGACTTGTCCTCACACATGTACAAGAGGACAAATTACATGAAGGGATTCTAAAGGAATATCCCAAACTAATTACAAATAAAGAAACCTAATCTAAGTAAATATTAAATATTCTAAGAAAGGGTCAAGCCCTTAAAACTTAGCCGTAAGCTCTACAGGCAAGAAGTCCCACTATTTCACCAAGGGTCAAGGTTAGCAACTCTCCATTGAGAATTGCAGTAGAGAGTGACTTTGTGGGGACTTGAACCTTGGTTGTAGGCACTACAGGCAAGAAGCCCCACATTTCACCAAAGAGTCAAAACCCTTTCTTTTGTTTTTTTATAGGGGGACACATTAAATTTTCAGACAATATTGTTAAGTTCCGCCTCTAAGTGGATGAATGCTCTTTGGGAAAGTTTTTTGTTGTTAGGCCTAATGTGGATAGTTTTCAATATTTGGCAAGAAGGAAGGAAAGAGCCAAAGGTGCACTAGAATTTGTTGTTCTACCCTGTGACATCATCTCTCTCTCTCTCTCTCTCTCTCTCTCTCTCTCTCCAAATCTTAAAAATTGGCCCATGATTTCTTAGCAAATTGTGCCTCTTATGAAGTGGGAACTTAGATTGGATCTCAACATAATTGGCATGGAAAAAGTCCTAGTGGGGGTGAAATTTGGCCTATTGTTGGAGTTTTGGGATGGAGTGTAGATTGTCATAGCCCACTCTTTAGGCGACCTCTTTATGTTTGATGAGGTAATCAGATATAAAAGCATTTCCTCTTTGCTAAATTTTTTGTCAACGTTGTTGTTGGCAAGTAAATTCCTTTCGTTACTATTTCTTGAAGCCTTAGAATTTGGGTTCAACACATTAATTGAGGGATTCCTTGTGATATGTTAAGATTGCTACAAGAGGCCATGAAGTTGTTGTGTGGCTTTTCCATTGATAACTACTATCATCCCAAGGTACAAGAACTTTCCATCCGCAATGTCCCCTTACTAGGGTTGGGTGATAGGGGTTGCGTGTTCTAAACAATAAGTGTTTTGAGGATTATGTTTCTTTATATGAGAATTGTAGTGGTTCAATTGGGGAAATGGTTTGCATTTCTTCTTTTGGCTACTTGCCCCCTTGCATGAAAAATGGTTTATCACTTATCTAATCACATCTAGATTATTTGAATTAGAAAAGCATTCTAAAGCTAATTCACTAAAACATTTTGGATTTAGAACACTGTAGGCAGTGATCCAGCTCCTTGAAGGTTCCTCATTTTGTCTTTGTTGGCCCATTGCATGAGATTTCATTGCTTATCTTAGTGTCATGTCTCTTGGTGCTTCATTTTTTTCTTGTGTGTTGTAAGGTGATTTTCACATTTATTTATATAGGTTTGGCTTTGCAGATTGATAGCTTTAATCATAAGCATTTACCATAATCGAAACAACTATGGCTATTGGTGAGAATGGGGTGTTTTTCATAATTTGTTAATTGGTTGGGTTTTACTCACTCTTATCGCTTTATGTCTTGTGCCATAAGGTTAAGACACATGTTATAATCTTATGTTTCACCTTACTTTATATAATCAATAAGGTTTTTTGTATTTTCAAGTCATTCTAATTAATCATCACATTGTACATTTGCATATTTTTTAATAGAATAGCTTTATTATGTCATATTGATATCTCTAGCACCTTCTTTAAAGTTCTTAGATCTTGAGTGACTATATCTTTAGTCAAATCTTACACGGTATCAAGCATTCTATAGAAACTCTTACATGATAGTCATACAATTTATTGCATAGGCTTTTGCAAGTAGGTATCCTTGTAGGAAAATAAAACTTAAATCAATATAACTTTAAAAATATAGATTTTTTGTAAAAAAAAGAAAAAATTGTGGGCAAAGACATAAGAATGCATTATATGTGCAATAGTGTACTTGGCTAGGTAGGGAGTGTCACATAGGACAAATGTTGGCCCTATCACTCTCACTCATTAAGATGAATTAGCTAGAAGCTGAAATATATCAATTTAATTCACTATAAAATAGCTTGGTGAAGCAGAAAGTTGTTTTTCATGTGTGGGAACTAGTTTTTGACAATAACATAATAGTTTTAGTCATTTGTAGTCTCAATTGCGATTTCAAGTTTGGAAGATAATATATTGGAAATCTAAGAATTTTTTTTTTGCCCTTGCTAATGTTAGTAGGTTGACCTAAATTAGTAGCATACCTATGTTTTATAAGTAAAATTTATGAATAAGACATCGAGAGATCAATTTTAAATTTTTTTAATGATCATATTTACTATTTTAAATAATAGGACATAAAAAAGGAAGAATATTTCTAAAACCATCAATTTTAGAAGTCTATCTATATTTATCCTACATACATACAATCCATATGATGAAAACTAATTAGGGTGAAGTATTATTACATTATTCCATTTTAATTAGGTTATTATGCTTTAATGAAATATTGTATTATTTTAGTTAGGGTATTATATTATTTAAATAATTTGCGTTAGATTATAAATATTTTAATTTTAGAATTAGTTGACCATGATATGGACATCATACAAGTCCTGAACTAATAATTTATTATTATTTTTTAAATATTTGGATATCTACATTGACATATCAATATTATGCGATTTCATGGTGATGGAGAAAATCACAAGCGAATAGAAACACTATAAATTTCTATTTACATCTGCAAAGTTTATTTTTTCCAAGACATCTTTCAAATTTCTAATATTTACATCATACATAATGCATAATTCAAGGATTGGGATTCAAATACTTCTTTTTCTTCAACATATTTATCATTAATGTTGAATTTATAAACTAGTATTAAGAAATTAATTATTACAACTCTAATAGTACTTAGTTTCATATAGAAATAAGATTCTACAATTATGCTACATATAAGAGTAATGCAATAACATGATTATAGCTTTGTTACTAGATTGAACCCTAACTTTAACAATAAAGTAAATAAAACCCTAACCCCCAATTAGAATTAAATTAAACCTTAACACTAATCCTAATTAAATTGTCACCCTAATTTCAAACTCTAATTCTAATTCTTAATAAAGCATAATTATAACAATAAAATTTAGTAGGTTTGACCTTTTGGTGAAATGGTGGGGCTTTTTTCCTGCAGTGCCTACAACCAAGGTTCAAGTCCCCACAAGGTCATTCTGTAATGTGGTTCTCAATGGAGAACTGCCGATCTTGATCCTTGTTGAAATAGTGGGGCTTCTTGCCTATAGAGCTTGTACCCAAGGTTCAAAAATTTTAACAAGATGGAGCCATTTTCTTTTACTACCGCTTCTCGCTCGACATAGATTTTGAATTTGCCCAGGCCTCTATTGTTGGCTTTGTAGTCTTCCTCTATGGTTGATTCAGCTACACCTGGGTTGGGGGTTTTGGCAGCAACTAGGTCCTCACTGGTTGTGCCCTCTACGACAGATGACAGTCCTCTATTATCTGTGCCCTCTACGAATGGTGGTCCTATGTTTCCTATGGGGGGTTTGGACAACCTTCTTGGTTATGGTGGAGGTGGGTTCTCTACTGTTAGGGCAATGAAGGTTGGGGCTCCCTCTAGTTCTACTGCTAGTGTATGGAGCTATGCCAAGGCTGCCAAATCTACTCCTTCAAAGGTGAAAGCTCATTCCCTTGGCTATGCCAAGACCTCCCCTATTGTGGTGCGTAAATGTAGTAGAAAATATGAGTTTCTACCAACATTGTGGTTGGTTTGTAGATTTGTTAGTTTATGGCCCTCTAAACTGGATTTGCATTGCTGGGTGATAGATTCTTGGAGATCATTAGTCTCAGGGAACATATAGCTCTTCCCTTTTGCAAGGGGGTTTTATTTTTACTTTTACTTTTAATGAAGAATGTGATTTGATATTGAGATAATTGTGGGTTTGTGGGAATGAATCTCTCTCAGCCAAACCCTGGGTAGTCTCCTTTAACCCTCTTACTAAACAACTTAGTGTGTGTCTAGTGTGGGTTCATCTACCCAATCTTCCCCTTCATTTTTGGGAGAATTCTCTTTTTGAGGTCATAGATAACTCTATTGGTTATTTCTTAAAGGTGGACGAGAGTACAACTATGTTGAGTTGATCTACATTTTCTCACATTTTGGTGGACATTGACATCTCCACATCCCTTTTGGGGGATGTGGTTCTCATGGTCAAGGATAGGCCATGGACCCAATTGCTGAATTTTGAGGGCCTCCCCTTTCAATGTTGGCAACACTTCTCTACTAGTCATCTAGCTAGAAATTATTCTCTTTCACATTGTAAAGGTGCTTCTACTTGGTGGAAGGATGCAAATGATGATCATTTGACTATCCTGGCTTTCAACTCTTTCTCTGATGACTCTTTATAGGAGGATGATGTCTCCCCCAAGGTGGTGCTCCTACTATTCTGACCTCCTCTATCCTAGTAGATCTATCTCCACCTCTTGCTACTGATATGGTCCCCTTTGGTGGTGTGGACCCTTCTCCGATTTGTGCTACACCTAATTTTTTCCAATCTATGGCTATTGAGGCTCAACATTATCATCACTAAGTTCCTCATGTTGGTGTTGATTTTCTCTTTGAGGCTTCCACTACCTTTCATTTTTGGTGGGGACCCTTCTAAAAGTATCACCTAGACATTTGTCTACTGGCGAAGGAAGAATCACTTTACAATCCCTCATTCTCCTCCCATTGCCATGGGTGAGTTGTTTACCCACTCTTGATGTTGGTCACTAGCCGTGCTACTAGTTTTCTACCAGTGGTATTTTCTTGACCTTTTTGTAAATAGTTGCTTTGGTATGTTATTTTTACACGTTTAGATTGTAGTTTTGTAAGGGACAACACCCTTGTTTTGCTACTTTCATAATAAAAAATAATAATCTTTCCTAAATAATTAGAAAAAATTGAACCCTAACTCTAACCATAATGGAATTTTCATTGATCACAAGCATTACACACCCTATTTAAACCATTACCTATTTCAATGACAATTCTAGTTAATCTCTTATCAAGTGATCTCATTTCCAAAATTTACTCCCATTTTAAATGAAATTTTAGAGTCAACACTATTGTGATCCATCTTGATGTATATTGAAAAAAACTAAATTAAATCCAAACTCTAATCCTAACACAAAACCAAATTGAACCCCAACCCTAACAATAAACCAAAGTGAACAAAAACCCTAATCCTAAACCTAATTGAACCCTAACCCTTATCAAATTATTAACATGAAAAATTTATTAATACTATCATAAATATAATTATAAATTATGATGAGATACAACTTTTCATTCTATCTATTTTAAATTATAATTAAACTAATGTGAAATCTTAGATTAAACTAAATTGAATTAAATGCTAATTTTTTAAATGATTAGTAAACTAAATAAATACATATATATCAAATACAAAATAAATATATATTAAACAAAAAATTTCATTTTATTTTTTAAATTGCTTTCATTTATCCAGTTATAAAAAACATTTTATTTTATCAAATAAATTTTTTTTATTAACAAATAATAACAACATTTTAAGATTTAATATACATCTATAAAATATTTCTTCCGGAAATAAAATATGGCGAGATATAACATTTTATTCTATCTTTTTTAATTTAAAAATAAACTAAAGTCTATATTCTTAAACTAAACTAAATTTAACTAAAATTATAGTAAATTTTAATTTTCAAATGATTATTAAACTAAAAAAAATTAAATATCTCAAATACTAAATAAATATATATTAAAGAAAAAAATCCTATTTTCTTAAAAAAATCACTCAACATTCTATTTTATCAAATGGAATTGTTTATAAACAAAAAACAACAAAATTTTAAGATTTAATTTATATCTATAAGATGGATTCTTGGAAGTTCTTAGTTTGTAGTAACAATGATATTTTCTCTTGTGGTAGGGGATATTTTATTGGTACTTTTATTTCCTCTAATTGTCAAAATTTAGTGTTGAGTAAGTTGTGGGCTTGGAGGGTTAACTCTCTTTCAACCAAACTTTGGACAGTCTCCTTCAAGCCTCTTACTTAACAACTTAGTGTTTATCCAATATGGGTTCACCTTCCCAATCTTCCTGTTGAGTTTCTGGAGAATTCTTTTTTTGAGGCCATCATTAATTCTATCACTCATTTTTTGGAGGTGTATGATACCACTGCCTCCATAGGTCTCTCTACCTTTTCTTACATTTTGTTCGATATTGACATCTCCATACCTCTTCCTCGGGGTGGTTCTCATGGTTGGGGATAGGCCATGGACTCAATTGTTGGATTATGTGGGTTTCCCCTTTGATGACGTCGATGCTTCTCTATTGGTCACTTGGCTGTCAATTGTTGTCTCTCGCAATGTAAAGACACTACCACTTGGTGGAAGGACGCTAATGTTGATCACTTGACTATCTTGGTTTCTGATTCTTCCTCTAATGTCTCTTCAAAGACTGATGATGAATCCTCCCATGATGATTCTCTTGCTGCTAGTTTGACCTCCTCCAATCTCGTGGATCCAACTCCACATCTTTTTGCTATTGCAACCCCCTCTAGCTATGTCGATCCCTCTCTATTTGTTTCTCTTGGTCTACTTCAACCTTTGGCTGATGATATGTAGCCGTGTTAGCATTGTGCTAATAGTTTTAGAAAGAGGATTTCCCCACTTGCCCCTTGTGGCGGGGATCCTAGTGAAAGTATTTCTTGGATGGTTATCTACTAACATAGGAAATATCGTTCTTTAGCTTCTCATTCTCTTCTCCACATTTTGTGTGAGTTGTCCACCCAATCTTGATGTGGGTTAAGTTCATTGTTCTACTAGTGTGTTATTAATGGTCTATTCTTGACCTTATTATAAATTACCTTTTTGGTCTAATTTTGTAATAAACAACACCTTTGTTTTACTACTTTTTAATATCAAAAACAATTTTTTCATAAAAGAAAATAATTTTTTTTATAATTAGACAAATGAACTTAATTTAACAAGAATCAAATACGATTTTTGGAATTAGGGGTTACATGGGTTCATTGTTACAAGGTACATGTAGCATACATAAAATAGTTTAAAAACAATTTTGTTGAATCGTAACCCTTAGTCAAATTGTTAATGTTTGTAGCTTCAGTCATATGATAACGTAGAATACATATAATACTTAGATATTA
The DNA here is from genome assembly GCA_027943335.1 of Chamaecyparis obtusa. Classification (NCBI taxonomy): domain Eukaryota; kingdom Viridiplantae; phylum Streptophyta; class Pinopsida; order Cupressales; family Cupressaceae; genus Chamaecyparis; species Chamaecyparis obtusa. The sequence goes on from BSBK01009923.1 coordinate 235,251, forward strand.
ATTAATAATATATATATATATATACATATATATATATATATATACATATATATATACATATATATATATAGATATATATATATACATATATATATATATAGATATATATATACATATATATATAATATATATATACATATATATATACATATATATATATATATATATATATTATATATATATATATATATATGTATACATATAGTAATATTATACATATATATATATATACATACATATATATATAATATACATATACATACATATATATATACATACATACATATATATATACATACATACATATATATATATACATATACATATATATATATATATACATATATATATATATATATATATACATATACATATATATATATATATACATATACATATATATATATACATAAA